>CM022297.1:287190189-287462087 GCA_011799875.1 Thinopyrum elongatum | reverse complement strand
TACTTATTCAACATTTTATACTTGTTCAACATTTTAATACTTTCAACAGTTTTCAAATACATGTTCAACATTTTTAAATACTCGATCAACATTTTTAATACTTATTCAACATTTTCAAATACTTATCCAACATTTTAAAATACTTGTTCAACATTTTTCAAATACTCGTTCAACAATTTTTAATACTTGTTCAATATTTTTAATACTTGTTCAACATTTTTCAAATACTTGTTCAATAATTTTTAATACTTAGTCAAAAAAATTCAAATACTTGTTCAATATTTTTCAAATGAGTATTTTGAAGAGTGTTTTTTTTTTGTGTGTGTGTGTGTATATATATATAGGATGCATTTTCCATATATATATATATATATATTGAATATTTTAAAGTATAAACAAAATTAAACAAATAAAGAAAAAACAATAATAGGAAACAGGAAAAAAACAAAAATATGTCATCTGGTGCTCCCCCCGACGCGAAGCTTCCCCTGCTCCCAAGACTATTTCTCGCTTTAAGCGAGGCGATAGCTTTGCTCTCGCTAAGAAATCTTGCTCCTGCATACGAATCAGGCAGCCCATACTTTCTTCTCCTCTCTCGTGGAGCGCAGACTGAAACAGTCTAAGAAAAAAGAGGGGATTGCCTCAAAAAAAAAGAGGGGCAACTCAGGGATCGAACCCAAATTCTGGGACGGTGCGCATCGCTCCTGGCCAGTAGGCCAGCACGGGTTCTTGCTTTGGTCGGTGGGCGCAACCATACTTGAGGCAAAAAGATCTGACTTTTCAATGGAATTTCTGGTTTTTTTTTTTTCTGTTTTTGTGTTTTGTTTTGTTTTTCCCATTTTCTCTTTTATTTTTCTTGGGTTTTCTTTTCTTTTTTTTTTTCTTTTTTTCGTTGTCTTTCTTCAGTTTTCTTCATATCTTTTCTTGGTTTTCACTGTGTGTTTCTTTCTTTTATTCAGTTTTATATCCTTTCTTTCTTTTTTTCATTGTTTTTTATTCAAATACCGATTAACATTTATTAAATACAAGGTCAACATTTTTTCTATAAACATTCAATAAGTTTCAATACTTGTTCAACATATTTCAAATACTTGCATTTCTCGAATGCTTGATTAACATTTTATAAATATTTTTCAACATTTTTTAATACTTGGTCCACATTTTTCGAACCTTGATTAACATTTTTCAAAATGCTTGATTAATATTATTCAAATACTTGTTCAATACTTTTTCAACTATTTTCGAATGCTTGATCAACATTTTTAAAATACTTGTTGAACATTTTCCGAGTGCTTCATTAATATTTTTCAAATACTTGTTCAATATTTTTCTAATACTTCTTCAACTTTTTTCTAATGCTTTATAACAATTTCCAAATAATTGTTCAATTTTTTTAAATAGTTATTCAACATTTTCCAAATGTTTTTGTAGAGTTCTTTTTGTATATATATATATATATATTATATATATATATATTATATATATATATATACACTATTCTGATCACGGGATCAGAATAATATTCTGATCACAATATGAACTTCCTGAGTTACAGCCTGAACTTCCCTCTGTAGGAACCCGACCTTCGGGCTATCTTCGCAACCGTGTCTCCCACGCGAATTATTCTGGTCGTCGTGTTCTATATGATGTAATGTATCTAGAAACGGTTTTTAAGCAACTAAATGCCCGTTTTAAATAGGAATCTCGCTCGTTGACGGATTTTGCTCTCGGGTCGTGATGAACTTGCTTCTTTTCAATTTTACTGCCTGAGTTGTTCGACATGAACTTCCCCAGGTGCTAGGTTACTTCCGCCAACATTGCCCAAATGGGGCTTGCGATATACCGTTGGAAGCTATGGACACAGTATCATGAGCCAAGTTATTTTTTTGGCAAAATCTAAGCGGTTTAAGAACAGTTTTGAAAACCGTTTTTTTCTTCATACAAAAAACCTGAATCGTATTTTCGATCGTATTTCTAAACCGTTTATCGGAATGAGGCAAATAATATGGCTTTGGAAAGCTGCTGCAAAACCGCTCCTTCCACATGTTGAAAGTTTTCTCTAATTTCCTATGGTTAAGTAATTTAGAAAATTGTAAAATTTCGCAACCCGAACAGCCGAGTTCGTATTTTTTGTGCCACTTCTAAACGGCTAATCTATTGAGGCAAATTATATGGCATTGGAAAGCTCATGAAAATGCGCTACTACTTTTTCATGTTGAAAGTTTTTTCTAATTTTGAACGGTTTAAGAGTAATTTAGAAAACGGTACAAGTTCCACCGAGTTTGTATTTTCGAGCTAATTTTTTAAACCGCACTCCGAATGCAGCAAATAATATGGGTTGGAAAGCTTGAAGAAATGCAAAACTTTTTGTATTATTTTTTCTTCTCAATTCCTTACGGTTTTAAGTCATTTTGAAAATGGCTAAAAACTTTTTTGGCCGTAATTTCTACAAACTTTATCGGAATGGGGTGAATAATATACCGTTAAAAAGCTACGGAAATATGCGAACTTTTTCTTGTAGATGGTTTTCTCTTGATTCCTAGCCGTTTTCAAGTAATTTCGAAACGGGCAGATCATGCGGTCTGCTTTTATCGCGAAACAGATTCTTCAAAATGCACCGCATAAGAACTTGAACTTCTCGGCATGTCTACTTGAACTTCACTTTGTTTTTCATGGGCTTTTTTTGCTCATAGCTCTCCATCCACTCACCGAATTAAAGCAAGTGATATACCGATGGAAAGCTGCTGTAAACATGCAACTTTCCCGTGTTGATCATTTTTTCATACTCGCGACGGTTTTAAAAGTTTTCATCTGAATTCATTCAGTGTAGTAGTTGAACTTCCTGCTGTTTTCACGTTAAACTTCTGTGACGTATTTTCGTTTGTAATTTTTCATCCATTCGTCGGTGTTACACAAATGATATTCGTTTTGTACAACCTCTCTCACATAATTTTTTAACTTCCTCCGATCGAGGACTTGAACTTATAGAAACAAAAATTTGGACCTTGCCTTTTTTATTCATTTTTCTCATATTAACACACACACCATGTAGTACATGAACTTTTTCATTTCTATAATTTGAATTTTTTATTTTTTTTAATCAATTGCTCCCAAATAATAACTGAACTTCTTTGTGGATTGAGAAAATTATTTTAAAACGCAAAAAATAATTTATTTTTTGTATTTTTGAACATGGAAATACAAGGTGAACCTTTCTCGTAAGAATTTTTGAACTTCCCCGGACAGAGCACTTGAACTTCTTTAAACAAACCTTTTAAGTTTTATTTTTCTATACTTTTATTCTCACGTGAATGCATTCCTTGCAGTACTTGAACTTCTCGTTGTTTTCACTATGAACTTCTATCACATTTTGTGTATACGTCGAATTACACGCAATTGAAGGTCGGACGTCATTTTTTTTGCCATTTTAAAACATGTAATTGGAGGTCGGACGTCCCGCAATATAATTCTGAACCATGCACGGAGGTGCACATGAACTTCTTGCAACAAATCTGAGTTTTTTATATATACTTCGAACTTCTCTGTTATTTTAAATTTCAACTTCTTAGTCATATTCTTAGAAAGAAAATACGTATTTAAATAAGCATCAAACATTTTTTTTGTAAATTGAACTTCATAGTTTTATTTTTTTTTCTTAGAAACGGTAATATTTAAGTTTCCCGTATACATCGAACTACTCATCTTTTTTAATTTGAACTTCGTCGTTTTTATTCTTTAGTAACAAGGAAAACTGAGATTTTTTATAATAATCGAACTTCTCTATTTTTGTAATTTGGACTTCTGGTTTATTTCTTTGAGTATTGGCAAAATCCCAATTTTTTAAAAAATATTGAACTTGTCCTTTATTTAAATTTAAACTTCTAATTATGTTTATATAGAAACAATGAAAATCTTTTTATGAATTATGAACTGCTCTATCTTTAAAAATTGAACTTCCTATTTTTTTTTATTTAAACGTGATACACGCTTTAAAGTGCTTTGTTATTTTTGTACTGCCTATATTTTTTAATTTGAACTTCTCGTTTTTTTTTGTAAGGGAAAAATCATAATTTTCTAATAAACATAGAACCATTCTGTGATGTATCACAACTTCTAGTTTTATTTACAAATGGGCAATTCCACATTTTATAAATAGTTTTTAAAATCAGAGCAGTCCAATGATATTCCAATAGTAACAAAATGACCACATTATATCAAAGAGAAATGCAATGTTCGGGGATCATTTTTCTACGACGCACACACCTTTGTTCTCATCCACCTCCCAAAGAATATCAGAGCCACCACCACTGAAAGCTACTCATGTAAATAGAATAAAGATTAATACTTTTTGCAAAAGCAAATGACTACAAGTTGAAGGGACTAGTTCTAACGCTTGTAGTATTAGCTCCTTCGTGTTGACCAATTCACCAAGAACAATCCATGTGTGGAACAAGCTGAGTGGGACGGGGAACGTGAGCAGGAGCTGCTCCACCATGACCTGGTTTAAAGAAGTTCAGTGCATCCCTAGCGTGCTGCTTCTTGCGCCCCTTCTCCATCTCTGCCTAGGCTGTTACCCATGTGGCTTCTCAGGCACTACATAGTTGAGGGTGCATGTTCGCTCGGGGGAACAACCTGGACTTCTGAACTTTCGAAGAACAGAAAATATATTAGGAGATTCAGTCGCAAGCTCCTCAAAATTGTAACAAGTCCAGCACATCATAGTAGCGATGAGATAAAAAAAAAGGTTCACATAGAGGATACAGGGGAGGCGCGGTCGTGCTATGCTGCACGCCGAAGTTGGACGTTGCCATCAGAATTCTGAACTTCTAGGGGCGGCGGCTGCTGCTTGATGAGGAACCAAAAATGGGCTCGTTGTTGCTCTCGCTATTCTGATCTTGCAGCACTCTCCTCTCGACACCACGCCCAGCACGCCGGAGAGACACACGCACAAACCCAGCCGTCGTCGGCCATCGTATGCCTGTTGGGTCGATGTTGCTGCATGGAACGCTCCATTTGTAGCTTGAACTGCTGAAAAGAAGCACCATCAGCTAGCTACAACGGAGTGAAGAAGTAGCGGTAGAGGCTGTTTCGGGAAGTGTGTACTGCCAGAGAAATCGATACGCCAGCCTAAGAATTAACTCAAGTTTGTACATCCTGGTTTTTTTTTTCAAAGCCTCCTTGTTTGTAAGGTGTAGCTATGATCCAGGAGATGCATCATCATATGAAATATTTAAGAGAACTCAATACTTGGAATAAAAATTGAAGTATCTGCAGGGAGAACTCAACTTGAACTGGCAATACAGCCAAACCTCTCCTTCATTTCAAATTTCACACGAATGCAGAGTATACCGGTCAATGTGTTTATTTTAGTACATACATGAAACTATAAGCTTCAGGTGATGGAATGTTGGTCTCGGATTATGAAGCTAAGAAATGAAAAATAGGGGGAAAACCCTCTAACTGTACTAAAAAATAATGTACATCTTCTGAACCTTAAGCCACATTCACTCTGAATGTTCATCTGAATTTCATCAATACCTTGCAAAATTGGATGAGTTGTTTCTCATCGTGGCACCGCGCAGAAGCCGAGGCTCACAAGTATGGAATGGGCGAAGACACGGCGGCAGTTCTACTATACTCCATGTTACAGATTTCAATCATCCAAGAGGGGAGTTGGAAGCAACAGGAGGAGAGAAGATCAGTACGCGTTTGGAGAGAAGGTCATCTGTGGACATGAACATGGCAGTGGACGACGGGAGAGTGTGTGTGCTGCAGCGGACGGAGCCAAGCGGAGGCAGGGTTCGGCCGCGGGGCGGCATCTCTGTCGCTGCTCCTAGTCTCCCACCAAGCAAGCAACGCGAGGGCGACGGGGGTGGCCGTGTGACCTGATTGGCGCGCACGACGGAAGCCGCGGGGCTCCAGGAGAAGGAGGGCGATGGGGCCGCGGGTGGAGGCCAACGGGCAGCGTCGTGAAGCCGGGAGGTGGGGCGCGTGGCGGCCCGGCCTGGAGGTGGAGTCCGCGACGGCGCGTTCTGCGGGGGAGGAAGTTGGGGCCGGCGGTGCGTTTGGCGGGGAGGAAGATGGGGGCGCAGTGCGTCTGCCGGTGGAAGGAGGTGTGGGCGACGACGCCTACTACCGGGGGAGGGAGGTGGCGGCTGCAGCGCCTGCTGCCCGGGAAGGGAGGTGTGGTGCGAGGTTAGACGGCGTGGGGATAAGATTGGGAGAGGGATTCCTCTTTTCTTTTTTCTTTTTCTCCACGGGATCCGGAGTTCGGGAGGACCTCCGTCGCCCTTATATAGGCGTGACGTGATCCAAAAGAGTTATTCTGATCCGGATCAGAATAGTGTTACTCTATATATATTTATATATTTTAAAGTATAAACATAGTACAAAATAAGAAAGAAAAAAAAAGTAGAAAAAGGCTGTGGGCCTCGCTTCAGCTCGCATATTAAAAAATGTTGATCGAGTATTTAAAAATGTTGAACATGTATTTGAAAAATCTTGAAAGTATTAAAATGTTGAATAAGTATTTAAAAAATGTTGAATAATCGTTCGCACAATGTTGAACGTGTATAAAGAATTTGATCACTTGTTAATTTTTTTTAACATATACAAAAATGTAGAGTGAAAACAAAAACAAACATAAAAAAACAAAACAAAACAAAAAATGGAGAAGAAAAGTGAAAACCAAACAAAAAATTGGCGAAGAGAAAAAAGAAAAAAAGAAAAAAAGAAGAGAAAATGGAAAAGATTGGCTCGGGCCACCTCAAGGAGGCCGCGTCCCTACAACTACCAACTAACGAGAAGTGGGTGGAGTGGCTACCAGCCACCACGATCTCCTGAGAGACCCGGGTGAGGGAGTCCTGGATTAAGGGGTCCCCGGGCCGTCGGCCTATTGCATATGGGCCGGACTGATGGGCCACTATGGGACCGAGCTAGAGTGCAGATCCGTGGCCGGATAAGGAATCTTCAGAGTCGTGGTGTGCCCTCCAAGTCAGGGGTTTTAGTCTTTAGGGCTAGAGCTACATCCATCACCTCATCGGCTTAGGGTTTAGCTCGCCTGATCTCGAGGTAGATCTACTCTGTAACCATATCATACATCAAATACAATCAAGCAGAACGTAGGGTTTTACCTCTTCGAGAGGGCCCAAACCTGGGTAAACACCCTATTCATCGTCCCTTGTTCCCCATTGATCCTAGATCCACAGCTCGGGACCCCCTACCCGAGATCCGCCGGTTTTGACACCGACATTGGTGCTTTCATTGAGAGTTTCGCAGTTGGGTCGTCAAAGAATCAATGGCTCGCCTGATCATCGGAGAGGGCATCAGCTCCGGGGACCTCTTTGTCCCCGGCCAACTCTTCGCGTTCGGCAGCATCGTGCTGCACGCCAACCCAACTGGTCATCTAGACCAAATCAACAACTTCGCCCCTGAGCACCGGATTCAATTCGGCAATTTGGAGTATGTTGCGGACGCCCGAGGCGATCTGGTCTTTACTGGATTTGCAGCCTCTCCCCGCACCCCCATGGGCCTCGCTGTGCCCGCTCCGGAGCTTTTCCCCGATCCAATCTACGGAGTGACCCCAATCCTTCAGCCGGCCTTGAGCTCGGACGGCTCCACCTTGAACGGAGGCCAGGAATCCCTTTCGACCAAGCCGGTAATGCCCGCTGAAGACCCAGCTTCGGGCCTCAATGCGGGAGCAATGTTCGGACACCAAGACTCACTCTCGGCCGAACCCTCTCCTCACGACACGCCTCCGGCCTTGATCCCCGGCGACGGGTCGACGCTCAGTAGCCAGGAATCATCCTTGGCCAAACTCTCCTCGACAACTCGGCTTCGAGCCCCAATACGGAAATAGTATCCGAAGACCAGGTCTTGTCCTCGGTCTCTTACGACTGTCCGGTCCCGGGCCTCAAGGTTAACTCGGCCCTTGAAGATCTAGATCCAGTCAGGGCACAGATCATTCCTTGCCCCGCCATGTCGGAGACCGGCCCCGAACGGCCACCGCGTACCAGCCCGGCGACCCTCGCCTTATTAAACGAGGAGTTGGACCGAATCCAGATGATGGCTATTCGGGAGGACCCACCCTCGGCTTGCGTTCAGCAGCCCTTCGAGGCAGATTTCAGGGAATTTTACATCCCACCCACCACCCATTTAGTGGCCACAGTCGAAGACTTAACCGACATGTTAGACTACACCTCGGAAAACGCCGAATACATGGACGAGGATAGTGGAGCCACGGCTAACACCGACGCCGCTCCCCCCGTCACCGGCCGCTGGACGGCCACGTCCACTTACGATGTCTACATGGTGGACACCCCGAAAGAAGACGACGGCACTCCCGGGAAGGATAACGATAGGCCCAGTGATGAGCCGCCGAAATGCCACAGACAGCACCACCGCTCCAAGGTGCGTCGAAGCCATGCGAGCAACACGGACACCGCAGAAAATGCCACCCCGGACAAATGCGAACAACCTCAGCGATCCCAGCGCCGACAAACAGCCAGAAAACAACCACGAGGAGCATGAGGACCCGCTTGACCCCGAATACCTCGATGACTCCGAAGACAGCAACTACCTCCCCCCTTCCAAAGAGGAGATTAGTTTGGGCGACGAGGATTTCACTGTCCCCGAAGACCCGCTGGATCAAGAGCGGTTTAAACAACAGCTAATTGCCACCGCATGAAGCCTGAAAAAACAGCGGTAAAAAATAAAATCCAAATAGGATACCCTTAATGAGAGATGGACTAAAGTCCTAGATGCTGAAGAGGAGTACGGCCACAAGCGACAGACTAAAAGCTAACCGAAGCAAAAGTTACTGCCGCAATTCGATGACGAGGCCATAGAGACAACGCCTGCAAAGTACGCTCAGGCGAACCAGCCGGACCGCCCCCCTCGAGGACGGGACCAGACAGCTGATAAAGCCGAACAACCTCCCACTTACCCTCACCGTCAAGGCAAAGAGCAAGTACGGCCTGGCTATGAGTACGACCTACGCCGCGACCTGGATGCTCGGGCAGGTCTGACGAGGTCCATCTACGGACCTAAAAAAGATCCTCCTGCTAGACAGGACGGATACAAATCCTGGCTAGACCGAAATGATAAGCTCGGGAGCTGCAACGAGCCCGGATGACAGATGATCTCCTTCGCGACGTAGCCCGAATCAGGGGCGCCGCTCATCCTCTTTGCTTCACAGATAGAGTGATGCAGCACCAGTTCCCCGAAGGTTTTTAACCTGTAAATATTGAGCCCTACGATGGGACAACAGATCCAGCTTTATGGATCGAAGATTTTCTGTTGCACATTCACATGGCACGAGGGGACGACCTTCATGCCATCAAGTACCTACCATTGAAGCTCAAGGGTCCGGCTCGACACTGGCTAAACAGACTCCCCGAAGACTCCATAGGATGCTGGGAGGAGCTCGAGGACGCCTTCCGAGCTAACTTTCAGGGCACTTATGTCTGGCCCCCGGACGCCGGTGACTTGAGCCATGTAATCCAACAGCCCGGCGAGTCAGCCCGACAATTTTGGAACCGGTTTTTGACCAAGAAGAACCAAATCATTGACTGTCCGGACGCCGAAGCTATAGCCGCCTTTAGGCATAGTATTCGGGATGAATGGCTAGCACGCCAGCTCGGCCAGGACAAGCCAAAAATGATGGTGGCGCTCACCTCCCTGATGACCCGCTTCTGCACCGGAGAGGATAGTTGGCTGGCTCGTTGGAGCACCAACCCCGACACCCCCGGCACCTCGGAAGTTCGGGACGGGAATGGGAAGCCACGAAGGAACAAAAACAAACACCGCCATAATGACAACGAAGTTGACGAAACGGCAGTCAATGCCGGATTCCGTAACCCGAAGTCCGGGTCACGGAAAAAGCCTTCTAAAGGCAACCAGGACAGCCCAACTAAGCTGGACGCAATCCTGGACAGGCCCTGCCAGATTCATGGCACCGCCGAAAAGCCCGCCAACCACACCAACCACAATTTTTGGGTGATAAAGCAGGCCGGCAAGCTTACAGCCGAAGACTCGGGCAAAAGCCCACAAAGTGAGGACGATGATGAGCCCCGCAGGCCGAACAATGGAGGTCAAAAACCCTTCCCTTCTGAGGTCAAGATGGTGAACATGATCTACGCCACCCATATACCAAGGAAGGAGAGGAAGCGCGCGCTGCGGGATGTGTATGCCGTCGAGCCCGTAGCGCCGAAGTTCAACCCATGGTCGGCTTGCCCGATCACCTTCGATCGCAGGGACCATCCGACCAGTATCCATCATGGAGGATCGGCGACCCTGGTTCTTGACCCCATTATCGATGGGTACCACCTCACGAGAGTCCTAATGGACGGAGGATGTAGCCTCAATCTGATTTATGCAGACACAGTGAGGAAAATGGGGATCGATCCGTCAAGGATCTAACCCAGTAGCACCACCTTCAAGGGGGTTATTTCGGGCGTAGAGGCCCGCTGCTCAGGCATGATAACTTTGGAGGTGGTATTCGGCTCGCCGGACAACTTCCGAAGCGAGGACTTAATCTTCGATATCACCCCATTCCGTAGTGGCTATCATGCCCTCCTCGGCCGAATGGCGTTCGCCAAATTCAACGCCATCCCGCATTACACATACCTCAAGCTGAAGATGCCTGGTCCCGCGGGCGTCATAACGATCAACGGCAACACGGAGTGCTCACTCCGGACCGAGGAACACACTACGTCCCTGGCAGCCGAAGACCAATCCGTCGCCAACGGGCCGAAGTACCAGTCTGCTGTAAAGGCCAGAGATACAATCAAACGGGCTCGAGCCCGATCCCCGTCATGGGAGCCCGCCTGCGTTCGCCGCAAATAGGGACGCGCTCCCCACGGCATGCCCGCCTTCATCTCGCTCTATGTGCCTCGTCAGCACAACTTCACGCTCAAGATACCATGGGCGACCGTGGGGGCTCATATCAAACACATATCTCCACGTGTTCGGCTCAACCGAACTACGACATCACCACGTCCTCGGACGATAACGGGTACGACTCCGGACTCGCCCAACATCAAGCTATGTGCGGCAGGGCTACATCTCAAGGCCCCTATTGAAGGCACCTCTCGCCAGCATGCGGTGTTCACGGACGTCCAATTCACCCCACTCCATCTCACAGAAGCAAAGGCGCAGACGTGCAGCAGGGCACAGTTGAGGCTTCAACCCACGAATCAAGGCCCTGTGTAAACCTTTCTATGTAAATTTTTTCTTACTTATCATAAACGCCTCAGCAGTTCGAATTGTACGGCTAGACGTCCAGAGCGCATGGAAAATAAAAACACCTTTTACGGTGTTCGGGCATCCGAATTGTTTAGCTCTCCCTTGCTTCTTTCTTTTTCTTTTTTCCCGCTCTTCGAACAAACTGGGCATGCACACATTGTGTAACAAATATAAATCGGTTAATTGACCAAAGGCTTGATCTTCCAATCAGCTCTATGTACCAAGTCCGGCACCACTTCTCGTTGCGTGTTCGGCGTCGCGGATATTGCATTATATGCATCAGTTCCGAACTATGTCTTGGGTCAATAGTTGGGTTGTCCGGCTCCTGTGCTTGCCCTCTTACGTTCCGCATGTTCGGCTAAGAAGGTAAAGGGAGAACCCCTGCGATTGTGCTTCTGGCTAGTCCAGTCAAGCACCTCAGGGGAGAAAGCCGAAAACTGATCGTCATAGTAAGCGAGAACTGGTCAGCGATCCGACGACAAGTGTTAAACTAAGAAATCGTTGGCGATTTATCCGTGTCATACGCAGGGTTCGTCCTAGCAGAAACCATGTGATTACAAAGGCATGCCTCGGCTCCCATGTCTATCACAAAAACCTGGGGGCTAGTCACTAGCCCCCGCCGTCAAGCTCCTATGGCTAAGTGAAAGCGATAAAGCCGTACAGTCTGATTGCCTAGTCTCTCTCTTGCACTACCACCTTCGGGCACCGAGACATCGGCTAAGGGTAATAGTGCGGAGATGAAACACCCCTTGTACCATTCACTTGGGGGCCGAAGCCGATGACTGGTAACTTTCAGAATAATAAACGGCCGCACAGGAGTCAAAATAAAAACACCATAATATCCAAACGAGCCGCATTATAAAGCAAAAGGGTTTGGTCGACAATTTAATACACTCACTCAATGATTACATCCTTGGAACACTGGCCCTCTATCGCCCGTGCACCATCCATAACCTGTGCAAAATATAGTTCGGGGCGGCGGTGCTCCTTTCCAACTGGCGGAGGACCACTGGCCATATCCATCGGCTTGATCTTCGGCCAATGAACCATGGTCTTCGTGAAGGCCAGCCTTGCCCCTTCAAGGCATGCAGAACGCTTCACGATATCAATCTGCGGTGATGCGTCACGCAGGCTCTGCACCAAGCTAAAGTAGCTGTCCAGAATAGGCTCAGTGGGCCACAACCGGACACAAAGATCCTTCAGGGCTGGCTCGGCCATCCGATGCAGCTCCATCAGCTGCTTCATCTGGTTGCTGAGGAGTGAAGGGTGTTCGGGCGCCTGGAATTGCGACCAGAAAAGCCGCCGTTCGGAGTCCTCCTCTCGCGTCGCGTAGTGCTCCTCCGCAGCAGCCGCACTCTTCGGAAGCTCGGCGAAAACGCCTGTGAAGCGCCAGACCCGCGTCAGCAAGGCGAACCTGTTGCCGCCAAAAACACTCTGCAGTAAGTACTTCTTACCATCTGTGATTTGCCCCACTTGGCGGAGCTCCTCCCGGACACCCCGCACCTCCGTCCTGGCCTCCTAGAGCTCTTTGTCCGCCTTGGATAGCTTGGAGGACTGCTCTTTTTGCTTTTGCTCAAGGGCCTCACACTTCATGACGTCATCCTTGAGCTCCACCTACACTTCACCCACTCGAGCCTCGTGCTTCTCTCCGGCGGTCTTCGCCTTCTCAAGTTCGACAGCCGCCTTTTCGGCAGCCGCTTTCTTCTTGGCCGCCTCGGCCTCGGCCTTCTTCAGCGCCGCCTTCAGGCCCTCAACCTCCGTGGTGGCAGCTGCGCGCACCAAAACACCATACGCTTAGCATACAGTCTGGACTGTAAGTATCCGGCAGTGTCAACTATGTATTTCGACAAGAGCTTACCTTGTGCCTCATCAAGCCGCTTGTTGACGAGGTCAAGCTCTTCATCGGAGCATTTGAGCTTCCGATCCACCTCCTCCAGGGCAGCGGCATTAGCAGCCGCGGCCAAGGATGATGCCTGCGATAACAAATCAATCATGACACTTTAAAAGCTGGCGTACGGATATTTGACCCTCTGCAAGGTTTTTTGGAAACCTCACAGAGTTTCAGGGGCTGTTATATATATATATATATACGGCCTGCTCAAACTTTGACTAAAAAAGTAAAGACCGTTTTTCAGGAAAAGTACATTACTTGACTCACCTCAAAGCCTGTTAGAAGGCCCTGGACGGCGTCGTTCAGTCCGGTTTGGACGGACCGAACACCCCGTAGAACCACACCAATGAGGGTGCGGTGCCCGTCGATGATGACGGAGTTGTTTACCAGCTCCTCCAGCGCGTCCGGCCAGCCCGTCACCGTCTGGTTGTTGGTGTCCGGCGCGAGTGGCGGGACCTCAACCCCCTCCCCATTGGAAGGCGGGACCGGCACCTGTGAAGGCCTTGGGGGCTCAGGTGCGGCCGGCTGGGAGGGTCCCGACGGCCCGGATACTCCTCCCGCATTAGCCAGGAGGGACGCACCCTCCTGGTCTTCGGTGACCAAGGCGTCAGCCTCGGCCATGATGGCATCGCCCTCCTCCCCCGTGTTCGGAAGGGAGGGGTCCTTCGGGACAGCACTTCCCCGACCTCTTTGGGGATGATGGGAGGTGCGGAGTGCGACGCGGATCCGCTGTCCGCCAATTCGGCGGGCGGAGACGTCCCCTCCGAGGTCTGCTCGGCGGGGTGGCCGCGCGGTGGGCTGTGACATCATACAATCAGCTTCCATGAGTAAGGGACTGTTAAAAATAAAGCAACTAAAAACGCCAAAATACGTACCTGGCAGCAGGGGGCTTGACCCTAGGTTCCCTATCCGGAACCTTTTTGGACACCACGGACTCCTCTTTGGAGTCCGAACTGTTGGACATGATCAGCTTGGGCCTGCACTGCCTCTTCTGGGCCCGAGGAGGCTTCTCCTCCTCGACGTCCCCGGCCGCCGACCTCTTCTTGGAGTGGGAGGAGGCGCTCTCCTCCTCGTCCTCCTCCTCATCCCCGTCTTGGGAAGATGGGGCGGCAGTGTCTCCGGACTTGGTGTCCGGACGACCTCTTCGGCGGAGGCCCTCTCTGGCCTCCGGTAAATCCTTCTTTTTCTTGCCCTTCTTTTCTGGCGCCTTGTAAGGCCCTGCGACTAGCAGCCCCTCCAGTTTAGCCGATCGAGGCCCTTTGGGTAGAGGAGCTAGGCTACTGATCTTCTCAGACTTTTCGAGCCAGCCCTGTAAAAACCACAAACAAATGTTTAGACCGGATTTTGTGCAGTACGCCCTCCCAAATATGGACCGGGAAAGGGGTCAATTACCTTCTTCGGCTGGGTTGTGGCGTCGAGGCCGATGTCTTCATTCTCGGCCGACCAGTCCTCCTGGGAGTTGAACAGTTGACCCCACACTTTGTCGTGGGTTGTCCCGTAGAGGTACTGCACGATCGCCGGTCATCGGACTTGTAAGCCCACATGGGGATGGCCCTTTGCTGGCAAGGAAGGAGCCGACGCCTGAGCATTATCTGGACCACGTTGGTCAGCTTGGCGCCGGTCTCCATCACACTGACGATGTAGTTCTGCAGCGTCTTCACCTCACTGGCGGACCCCTAGTTAGGGCCCTTTTGGGTCCACGGGGTCAATCTCGCTGGGGAGGGGGGCGGATCTGAATTCGGGAGCAGCCGCCGATGCCGCATCCTTTGGTTCTGTGATATAGAACCACTACTTTTGCCACACCTTGACGGTGTCAATAAACCGACCCTCCGGCCATTGGACTCGGGTCAGCTTACTGATCATGGCTCCGCCGCAGTCTGCCTGGGCGCTGCTGACCACCTTAGGCTTGACGTTGAGCACCTTCAGCCACATGCCGAAGTGCGGCTGAACCCACATCAGGGCCTCACAGACAATGATGAAGGCCAAAATATGGAGGAGGAGTTGGGGGCTAGATCATGGAAATCTAGCCCATAGAAGAATATCAACCCCCTCACAAAGGGGTGCGGAGGAAATCCTAGCCCCCGGAAAAATGGGGAAGGAATACTACCCTCTCGCCTGGCTTGGGCGTGGGGATGATTTGGCCCTCCTCGGGGGCCCGATGGGCGATGTCGGCCGATAAGTAGCCGTCCCGCTTCAACTCCACGATGTCGTCGTTGGTGACAGTGGAGGCGTCCCACTTGCCATTTGTGCCAGATCCGGCCATGGCTGGGGCTAGGGAGGAGCTGACAGGGAATCGCCGCTGAGTAGCAAAGCGGGGCATTGGAGCTCTGGAGATTGGAAGGACAACGGCGGGAGGTGGAAGAAGGCGTGAGGCGTTAACTGTAGCTGTTCCCCTCTTTATAAGCCGCGGAGGAGCCAAGGGTTCCCCTTTTCACGCCGTGGGCTTCTCCACTTCCCGATATACTCGCGACATTATGCACGGGTGGGGGAATCAAAATCATTGATCATATCCCCTAAAAAATGGGGTATGATCTCTGCTTTGATGAGACGTGCCAATGGAGGGGCGGCCTCGAGCCGCACATCAAGAACTGCCAGCCGTTCGACATTATGACCGGCCGTGACCCTTCGCTAAAAGTTGTCAGGCGTGGGCACTGTTCACACTCAAGCACTTTGGCCTTCAAGGCTAAGTAAAGTAGACGCTTCAGATTCCGAACACCACCCAAACTCCGAATACGCACAGGACAACATGAAGAACTCGTCTCGCAAGCCGAAGACCATAAGGTGTGCGGATGCCGGACACAAGCCCTAGCGTTGGAGGCTAGTTCGGGGGCTACAGAGGGAGTCCTGGATTAAGGGGTCCCCGGGCCGTCGGCCTATTGTATATGGGCCGGACTAATGGGCCACTATGGGACCCAGCTAGAGTGCGGATCCGTGGCCGGATAAGGAATCTTCGGAGTCGTGGTGTGCCCTCCAAGCCAGGATTAGGCAGGATCTTTCTTTCCCTGTAACCAATTATCTGTAACCCTAACCCTACTGGTGTCTATCTGTGGCACCCCGGCTCAGAGTAAACCAGAACGCCCCGTATTCCAGCCCAGGGACAAGTCCTCTGGAATACGGCACTATTGGCATAGAACAAATCAGTTCTTTATTGTAATGAATATGGTTACAAAGGGTACAAGGATTACATCGACACGGCGACACTATGCCTGCTAGGGGTAGCTCTATGCTAATAGCGGAGTAACTCTCTCGGCAACGGAACAGCGACGGCGGTGATGGACTCCACTCCACAGGGACTCTGGCTAGAACGCGTCTCCTAGGTCACAAACACAGGATCCTCGACAAACAAGCAATCACGGCATGACCTGCAGACTGGCATGACACGCCAGGTGAGTACTTTGAATGTACTCGCAAGCTCACAGCAAACATCAGCATTAAGGCAAGACAACATCATAGCAGTCAAGATTAACAAGCCTGGTTATCTAGCAAGATAACTTCCGAAGTAAATGCAGTAAGGTAAAGCAAATTTAATTTGTACTCCGAATAATCTCGGGATCCACTCTGAACCTGTGCCAAATCCAATCCCAAGCATGTGGTCATCCCACCACTCATTTCATAGCCATCCCATGGCTGACATATCCAATACCATATACCGTCTGTACCACAAATCTGACAAACTTATTCTCTTCCGGGTTGTCTCCCAACCCTCAAAATACTCACAATCCACCGAGTACTTCTGATATTTGGACAAGTTCTTCCATCATTATCACTACTATGGTTGACCACCTAGTGAGGTCTGGACGGGCTGTCCAATACCGTGGACCCGGCTATTCGAATAGATTTTACACTCTGCAGAGGTTGCGCACTTTACCCACACCATGGAGCACTGACCTCATGATCCCATTTGGGTGGACCAGTGTTGCTCCAACGAAACCTGCCTGACCCGGGACTCTTCTACCGTACCACCGGCAATCATCCTCCCCCGGAGTCCTGCCCTGGGTGGCCCCCTGTCACCCCGTGACACCTGCCACCATCGTGGCCAAACTATACTGTCCCAAACGGGGACGCCGGCACAAAACTCAACTGGGCTCACAAGGTTATCGCCGCCTACCGGGCCAGGGTCGCACGCATAACCTTCCCTGTCGGGCGGTACCGGTGAAAGAGCACGTGATCAGACCAAGTCAAGGCCGTCCCATACCGGCAAATGTGGCTGCACGGATAAGTCCGGACAGGTGACTCAAGGTCAACCATGAAATATCTAATCCCCGAATAATATTTCTGTCATGGCTGACACTCCGATAACCAGTATACTTAAGCCACTGCTATTAATTCATTTCCACGAACTGCCGGATGAACTCCAAATTAATCATAGACAGTGATCTCAACATCATAGCATCAACGAGTGGGTAAGCTACTAGTCATTAACAATCTGGTATTCAACACGGTAGTCACCTATCCAAGAAATAACTCCGGCATTGCATAGTCCAATTCATCTCACAGATACTCATACTTACGGTTAAAGTAAATAGTTAAACTATGATATTGCAATGCGATGATGCAGATGAGAGTTGTGGCTTGCCTGGGGATGAAGAAATCACCGAGGAGGAGTGCAGAAAGATCGCGGAGTTGATTGCCGGAAACAGTTCTCTCCCGGAGGGGCTGTTTACGGACAAGGGCAAAATGGTCATTTCCACCGTGTGACCACATAGTGAAAATGATACCAACATGACGGGCTCGACGAGACGAAGACGTGGGCATTGGAATCACCTCGATCGGAGTTGTGAGCGAAAGGATATGAATGCTTTTCTGCCAGGGACCTATCTGCAAGTAAATTAATTGCCACTGGGTCCCTAACAGTTTTTCTGGATAATGAATAAAAGGAAACTGTGGCCACTGGGCTGCCCGGGCCGAATTGGCTGTCGCCGCTGCTGCCTACTGGGCCGGCCCACACCACAGCTGCCCACCTCGATTTAAATTAAAATCGGTGGGCCACTGTGGGCTAGGCCCACCTTATCTTTCCCCCCAGCTCCTTCTTCCTTTGCCGCGCGCCCGAGGACAGAGAGAGGTCACCAGCGCCGGTGCTCGTCCAGCCAACTCCGATCATCCCTGACGGAGCTGAGCCCACCGGCGGAACCGGGGAAGGACGCCGCACCCCACCAGGCAGGTCACGGGCTCCGGGGAGGCCGAGCACGAGGGCTCCTTCGAGCGCGGCGGAAACTGGTGACGGGCGGTGATGAACACGGCGCCGCAGCTGCTCTGGAGAAGAATAGATAAGGTGGGGGAGGGTCGCCGGACCTTGGGGTTTCCTCCGGTGGTGGAAGGACGGCGAGAGTGGGCTCGGGCATCTCCAATTTAGGAGGAGGCCGAGGCGGTAATGGCGGCCAGAGGGCGGCGGGAAGGGCCTCCGGCGATGGTGTGTGGGGTCGGGGAGGATCAGTGGAGCTAGGCGAGAGGCTTTGTGAGGACGGGAGCGCTCGGGAGGGCCTATATATAGGCGGCCGGGGCGGAGGGGATGAGCACGCCGCCGTGGCGAGCTTATCGCTGCACTGGTGCTCGAGGGGTCGCGTGGCTGGATGGTAGCGGGGTCAGGAGGCTTCCTGGAGGGGTGGAGAGGGTTCAGGCGAGGTCGAGAGAGCTCGGGAGGGCTCGGGGAAGAAAACGACGACGGCCACGAGCGAGACAGGGTCTCGGCGGCGATTGCCATGGCGTGCAGAGGAAGCAACCGGAGGGGGAGAGAGTTCCGGAGCGAGGGCGAGGCCGAGACGGAGCTTCTGGACATGGAGAGATATCGAGGGGGAGGAGGAATTGGACAAGTACAGCGCCGCGACCTCCAGAGCGCGCTGTTTGGCTTGTCTGGCCCGTGGTCACCGTGTGAACGCGGTGATGCCACGTGCACTAGTGGACCAAATCATGTCAGGTCGATCAGTCATTCGAAGGATAAGGTCAAGGGGGAAAGAAACAAGCATAGAGAGATTTGAGTTGACCACAGCTAACAGGTTTTGTCTGGAACAGGAAGGTGTTTGATAATTTGTGAGGAAGAATCGTATGGAGATTAGCTCTGATCTTTGGCATGGTGCGATCACCCACTAAGATGATCATCTCTGAAAATTTGCAGCCCATTTGGTTGAGGATAAAAAGCACTTGCTGTTCAAAGGGCCTCACTGACCAGATTTGCCAATCTTGAAGTAGCACTCACACATCACATGGGATTGGGCTGAAATTTGGAGGAGATGATTGATATGGGTATATGAAGGTACTGTATAAATTTAATACCATTTGGATAAACCAAAATGGTACTTCCTTCACACAGCTTCCAAATGGACAGAATCTTTGAAAAATTCTAGGAAATTATTGGTGAAATGAAATGAGCCCAATTTTTGTGGAGAAGTGAGATATGGGTAGAAGCATGTTCTGGAAATTATGCATGAATTATGGAGCAATAAAAATTATAGTTGCTTCACAACCCATAATAATTACCAGAAACAAAGATTTGATGTTGTGATCACATAGATTATTGAATGATGTTGAAACTTGGTGGAGAGTCATGATTTGAGCATATGAAGAGGCTTGAAAAATTTCAACCCATTTGGATACTCCTAGCTAGCACTTGCTTCACAAAGATTCCAGTTGCCTAGAAACTTTGGAAATTAGCCAAGAGAGATTTAATATCCAAATAAAGTTGAATTTTGGCATGTGGCAATGATATGGATAGGAAAGAGTGCACAAAAAGTTTGAGAGCAAGAAAACAAATATAAAGGGTACTTGCTTCTCAATCTGACACATAGGGCAGAATCAGAAAAGGAATATTTTTGAAATATTTTTGAACATGGCAAGGAAGGGTTTGACATATTTGTGGAAAATCTGACCCAAAAAATTTATGAGAATTATTTGGGAATTTTGGAAATGATGGAAATGTGGGTTGCTTCACAACTCAGGACAAACAAGGTTATTCCTTTAATAGAAAAAGGAATATTCCCAAGAAAAGAATATTGGGGTTGGTCCAAAATGGAAATGACAAGGTCTTGGGATGGTTTTGAAGTTGGCAAGCCACTCGGGAAGAAAAATGAAGGGTGATCCATCCAGGTTTCAAGACCACTAAGTTACAGAAAAGCAAATCCAGACCAAAATTAAAAGCAAAAGAAAATGGGCAAAATCCAGGGTGTTACAAACCTACCCCCCTTAAAGAAATCTCGTCCTTGAGATTTGGTTGCTCAGGGATCAAACATGAACATTTCCTCTTTGAGGAAACCGTTTCTAATTCGGGTTTCCTTTTTATCTTTGTATAATGCTCCCACTGAATTTCATATGACTGACTGCCTTGCTTCGGGGTGGTTTGCTTTGCTGGACCCTTTTCTGGCAAATCTTAACTCATAGGTTACTCTGACTCCAATCCTTTTATGTCTGCTATCTTGTCTGAGGCAATAAGTTATCTTGACCAAACTATGTGCCTTGCTCATAAGTTCGAGGGTGGTTCCTCATGGACGTGTCGTGACGAGGTCCAATACGAACGATCGTTCACTGAGTTGTGAGCAGATTCTCTTGGTGGACGCCAAAATCTTCTACTCATTGCATTGAGTGACTTCAAATGGCTGTGTGTCCTTCGGGCCCAAAACAATACTGTGAATCATACCGTTCTCCTAGCGGAACTTGACTTCTTGCACAGTTTGCTGAGTCATCTTGGCTATCTTCACTGTCTTGGGTATAAGGATCTTACCAGGTATTTGACTGTCACCTGTCGTGACCAGCATAAAGGTGTACGGTCTTATGGTGATATTATCCATAGACTTGACTGACAGCGGTCCTGACAGCAGAGTCTTGTTCATGACAGGTTATCCTTTAGCTGATTCCCATCGGTGAGGACACATGCTTCAAAACTGTTGTTCATCCTTCTGATTACTCAGTCTGTCGGTATCTCTACATGGATGGTAGGCCATTTAATGCTTGACCATGGTTGTTGAATTTGAACTGGTGAGTTAATCTTTCGGCTAATCTGATCAGCTTGGTTGCCTTCTTCTGACAATTCTGAGCATATCTGGTTGGCTGGGCAGGTTGTCTCGATATGGGGTCCTTGCAAACGGAATAAACCCCATGGGTGTGTACCCATGGTGACTGGTACCAAGCCAGACTGTCCGGAGTATTTGTACCATGTTGCTCTTGCAACCATTACCATATCTGTATGGCCAATCTTGCTTTTTCATTATAGTGCTCCTTGCTTGGATCCTTTGCTGACGAACTTGGCCTTATGTGTTCTTGATTCTCCGTGTGACCATAGGTGTTGTCAGATGCAATATTCCGGTAGGCATATTACTTTACAAGTTGTAGCTGTAAGGTAACGACCGTCTGAACCCTTGAATAAAACCGGCAAATAAGCCACCAGAACGGTCTTTACAACTCAGATCTGGGACATTACTGGAGTAACTCAACCCCGACTCAAGACGGCTGAAAAGCAGCTCAGAGCATGAGACGGTGTCGATAAGAAGAAAGTAGCAACTCCCTAAGACGGCCGAAAAACAGCTCAGAGCATAGGGTCATTGCTACGAAGAGAAATTCAACAGCTGCCCGAGACGGCTGAAAAGCAGCTCAGAACACGGACAGTTGTTGACAAGAGAAATAAAAATCGGCATCCACCCCGGACGGCCGAAAACAGCTCAGAACACAGGCGTGGTGCCGTTACCAAAGAAAGACAGGCAAGGGTTCATCCGCGTCCCATACATCTTACTATTATGCATGCAGGTATGAGCATAATACTTTTGAACATACCGGAATAACACAGAGCAATGCTATAGAGCATATATTAGATGGTCGGCTTGCTCCATAGGTTGTTGGTCATCACACTGAAGTGTATAACTGGCGTTCTCTTCTTCCTACATAGCTCATGCAATAGTCAGATCCTCACCGGGCTGGCATCATTGTATGTGTAACCCATATGACCTTGGCAGCATGTCCACCATATTTATGGAAACATGTGTAGCTAGCCACTTGATTCCCGAGACAAGTTGTGTCCTGACTGATTTTTTTTTTGTCTTCGGACCAACTGTTGCGGATCTGACCCTTGTATTGGAAGATGTCCATGTGTCGTATCGAGGAAGACACCTGAACCCTTGAGGTTACTGCTGTCGGTTACTTGTCGTATGCATCAGGGTATTTGGCTATCATTCTTGCTGAACACCATGTTCATAACACATTCTGGCTTGATTCCAGGACATTGCAGGGTTCAAATTGTACTCATAGCAGACTCAAACCTTGTATATATGAATCCTACCTTTGGCACAGAATGCGCTGTGGATCATATACAACTTGCCTTCTTGCTGATGCGATCATTACTGCTGTGAAAGTTGCGCTGATGTATACTTGATGCTGATAATTAATCCGGCTAGGATATCATTTATATTCAGGCCCGATATTCCCGATATAACACAGTCTTGTGAAAATTCCATATTGCTGAGCTGAGCTTTCAAATGACCGTCTCTTCACTGATTTCTTTGGGTTCAGGGTCGGTGAGCAACTTCCATAAGGGGAAAATAAGGTAACACCAAGGGCCCAAAACAACAAAAGAAACGAATAAACAAAAGCACACAAAGTAGCAAGATTACACACAAGCAGCATCACATTCTACAGCTATTCACAGCAATAATATGCATTCCTAGTTAAGCACACAAATCTCGCAAGAACTCCGGTATTACGGTCTAACATGCTGTGGTGATGTGCATGGAAGTGAATCAATGTGTGGAAGAAAATTTGGTGTAAACAAGGCTACACCAAATACAGGCTTAACACGGATGAAACCGGTGGCGAGGACGAACTTGGTGATCGGGGGTCGGAACACAGAAGTTACGACCACATCATCATCAAGCGTACGAAAAAAAAAACCGTACACGTCCAAAGAATAGGTGGCGGAATAAGTTAGTGGCGGAGAGAAAAGCTTGCAGGCATTGCCCTTTTCTGATAACAAGGATCAGTAAGGGTTGCTGAAGCGGCTAGAGGAATGGCACGATCCAGGATAGAACTTGTCTATCACCGAAACGATAGAGTGACTGAAGAGAATATATTGGTGTGGTACCAGTGCATCAATCTTGCTAGTGATCGACACCACCAAGCACCTTGGCATCACTCCGCTGGGACGAAGATGACACCACACCAAGGAACAAATATGCAAACTGGAGAGCGCAGGTAGTGAATCGAAACCGATGCCACCCACACTCGCCAGATCCATCGTTAGTGACAAGATATCTAGTCTATATGCATGCTATGCACAAACAAATGCAACAAACAAGTGCAGCAAACCAACCGGGTCCTAAACTACCGGTTACTAACGCTCGCACCTAGACCGCGCTTCCTATAGCCAGACCTGCTCTGATACCAACTTCTGTGGCACCCCGGCTCAGAGTAAACCGGAACGACCCGTATTCCAGCCCAGGGACAAGTCCTCTGAAATGCGTCATTGTTGGCATAGAACAAATCAGCTCTTTATTATAATGAATATGGTTACAAAGGGTACAAGGATTACATCGACACGGCGACACTATGCCTGCTAGGGGTAGCTCTATGCTAACAGCGGAGTAACTCTCTCGGCAACGGAACAGCGACGGCGGTGATGGACTCCACTCCGCAGGCACTCTAGCTAGAACGCGTCTCCTAGGTCGCAAACTCAGGATCCTCGACAAACAAGCAATCACGGCATGACCTGCAGACTGGCATGACACGCCAGGTGAGGACTTTGAATGTACTCGCAAGCTCACAGCAAACATCAGCATTAAGGCAAGACAACATCATAGCAGTCAAGATTAACAAGCCTGGTTATCTAGCAAGATAACTTCTGAAGTAAATGCAGTAAGGTAAAGCAAATTTAATTTGTACTCCGAATAATCTCGGGATCCACTCTGAACCTGTGCCAAATCCAATCCCAAGCATGTGGTCATCCCACCACTCATTTCATAGCCATCCCATGGCTGACATATCCAATACCATATACCGTCTGTACCACAAATCTGACAAACTTATTCTCTTCCGGGTTGTCTCCCAACCCTCAAAATACTCACAATCCACCGAGTACTTCTGATATTACGACAAGTTCTTCCATCATTATCACTACTATGGTTGACCACCTAGTGAGGTCTGGACGGGCTGTCCAATACCGTGGACCCGGCTATTCGAATAGATTTTACACTCTGCAGAGGTTGCGCACTTTACCCACACCATGGAGCACTGACCTCGTGATCCCATTTGGGTGGACCAGTGTTGCTCCAACGAAACCTGCCTGACCCGTGACTCTTCTACCGTACCACCGGCAATCATCCTCCCCCGGAGTCCTGCCCTGGGTGGCCCCCTGTCACCCCGTGACACCTGCCACCATCGTGGCCAAACTATACTGTCCGAAACGGGGACGCCGGCACAAAACTCAACTGGGCTCACAAGGTTATCGCCGCCTACCGGGCCAGGGTCGCACGCATAACCTTCCCTGTCGGGCGGTACCGGTGAAAGAGCACGTGATCAGACCAAGTCAAGGCCGTCCCATACCGGCAAATGTGGCTGCACGGATAAGTCCGGACAGGTGACTCAAGGTCAACCATGAAATATCTAATCCCCGAATAATATTTCTGTCATGGCTGACACTCCGATAACCAGTATACTTAAGCCACTGCTATTAATTCATTTCCACGAACTGCCGGATGAACTCCAAATTAATCATAGACAGTGATCTCAACATCATAGCATCAACGAGTGGGTAAGCTACTAGTCATTAACAATCTGGTATTCAACACGGTAGTCACCTATCCAAGAAATAACTCCGGCATTGCATAGTCCAATTCATCTCACAGATACTCATACTTACGGTTAAAGTAAATAGTTAAACTATGATATTGCAATGCGATGATGCAGATGAGAGTTGTGGCTTGCCTGGGGATGAAGAAATCACCGAGGAGGAGTGCAGAAAGATCGCGGAGTTGATTGCCGGAAACAGTTCTCTCCCGGAGGGGCTGTTTACGGACAAGGGCAAAATGGTCATTTCCACCATGTGACCACATAGTGAAAATGATACCAACATGACGGGCTCGACGAGACGAAGACGTGGGCATTGGAATCACCTCGATCGGAGTTGTGAGCGAAAGGATATGAATGCTTTTCTGCCAGGGACCTATCTGCAAGTAAATTAATTGCCACTGGGTCCCTAACAGTTTTTCTGGATAATGAATAAAAGGAAACTGTGGCCACTGGGTTGCCCGGGCCGAATTGGCTGCCGCCGCTGCTGCCTACTGGGCCGGCCCACACCACAGCTGCCCACCTCGATTTAAATTAAAATCGGTGGGCCACTGTGGGCTAGGCCCACCTTATCTTCCCCCCCCAGCTCCTTCTTCCTTCGCCACGCGCCCGTGGACAGAAAGAGGTCACCGGCGCCGGTGCTCGTCCAGCCAACTCCGATCATCCCTGACGGAGCTGAGCCCACCGGCGGAACCGGGGAAGGACGCCGCACCCCACCAGGCAGGTCACGGGCTCCGGGGAGGCCGAGCACGGGGGCTCCTCCGAGCGCGGCGGAAACCGGTGACGGGCGGTGATGAACACGGCGCCGCAGCGGCTCTGGAGAAGAATAGATAAGGTGGGAAGGGTCGCCGGACCTTGGGGTTTCCTCCGGTGGTGGAAGGACGACGAGAGTGGGCTCGGGCATCTCCAATTTAGGAGGAGGCCGAGGCGTTAATGGCGGCCAGAGGGCGGCGGGAAGGGCCTCCGGCGATGGTGTGAGGGGTCGGGGAGGATCAGTGGAGCTAGGCGAGAGGCTTTGTGAGGACGGGAGCGCTCGGGAGGGCCTATATATAGGCGGCCGGGGCGGAGGGGATGAGCACGCCGCCGTGGCGTGCTTATCGCCGCACTGGTGCTCGAGGGGTCGCATGGCTGGACGGTAGCGGGGTCGGGAGGCTTCCTGGAGGGGTGGAGAGGGTTCGGGCGAGGTCGAGAGAGCTCGGGAGGGCTCGGGGAAGAAAACGACGACGGCCACGAGCGAGACAGGGTCTCGGCGGCGATTGCCGTGGCGTGCAGAGGAAGCAACCGGAGGGGGAGAGAGTTCCGGAGCGAGGGCGAGGCCGAGACGGAGCTTCTGGACATGGAGAGATATCGAGGGGGAGGAGGAATTGGACAAGTACAGGGCCGCGACCTCCAGAGCGCGCTGTTTGGCTTGTCTGGCCCGTGGTCACCATGTGAACGCGGTGATGCCACATGCACTAGTTGACCAAATCATGTCAGGTCGATCAGTCATTCGAAGGATAAGGTCAAGGGGGAAAGAAACAAGCATAGAGAGATTTGAGTTGACCACAGCTAACAGGTTTTGTTTGGAACAGGAAGGTGTTTGATAGTTGGTGAGGAAGAATCGTCTGGAGATTGGCTCTGATCTTTGGCATGGTGTGATCACCCACTAAGATGATCATCTCTAAAAATTTGCAGCCCATTTGGTTGAGCATAAAAAGCACTTGCTGTTCAAAGGGCCTCATTGACCAGATTTGCCAATCTTGAAGTAGCACTCACACATCACATGGGATTGGGCTGAAATTTGGAGGAGATGATTGATATGGGTATATGAAGGTACTGTATAAATTTCATACCATTTGGATAAACCAAAATGGTACTTCCTTTACACAGCTTCCAAATGGACAGAATCTTTGAAAAATTCTAGGAAATTATTGGTGAAATGAAATGAGCCCAATTTTTGTGGAGAAGTGAGATATGGGTAGAAGCATGTTCTGGAAATTATTCATGAATTATGGAGCAATAAAAATTATAGTTGCTTCACAACCCATAATAATTACCAGAAACAAAGATTTGATGTTGTGATCACATAGATGATTGAATGATGTTGAAACTTGGTGGAGAGTCATGATTTGAGCATATGAAGATGCTTGCAAAATTTCAACCCATTTGGATACTCCTAGCTAGCACTTGCTTCACAAAGATTCCAGTTGCCTAGAAACTTTGGAAATTAGCCAAGAGAGATTTAATATCCAAATAAAGTGGAATTTTGGCATGTGGCAATGATATGGATAGGAAAGAGTGCACAAAAAGTTTGAGAGCAAGCAAACAAATATAAAGGGTACTTGCTTCTCAATCTGACACATAGGGCAGAATCAGAAAAGGAATATTTGTGAAATATTTTTGAACATGGCAAGGAAGGGTTTGACATATTTGTGGAAAATCTGACCCAAAAAAATTTATGAGAATTATTTGGGAATTTTGGAAATGATGGAAATGTGGGTTGCTTCACAACTCGGGACAAACATGGTTATTCCTTTAATAGAAAAAAGGAATATTCTCAAGAAAAGAATATTGGGATTGGTCCAAAATGAAAATGACAAGGTCTTGGGATAGTTTTGAAGTTGGCAAGCCACTCAGGAAGAAAAATGAAGGGTGATCCATCCAGGTTTCAAGACCACTAAGTCACAGAAAAGCAAATCCGGACCAAAATTAAAAGCAAAAGAAAATGGGCAAAATCCAGGGTGTTACACTATCAAAACCAGGGGTTTTAGTCTTTAGGGCTAGAGCTATTGGGGAACGTGCAATTTCAAAAAAATTCCTACGTTCACGCAAGATCTATCTAGGAGATGCATAGCAACAAGAGGGGAGAGTATGTCCACGTACCCTCGTAGACCGAAAGCGGAAGCGTTTATCAACGCGGTTGATGTAGTCGTACGTCTTCACGATCCGACCGATCCTAGCACCGAACGTATGGCACCTCCGTGTTCAGCACACGTTCAGCTCGATGACGTCCCTCGTACTCTTGATCCAGTTGAGGCCGAGGGAGAGTTCCGTTAGCACGACGGCGTGGCGACGGTGATGATGAAGTTACCGGCGCAGGGCTTCGCCTAATCACTACGACGATATGACCGAGGTTGAAATCTGTGGAGGGGGGCACCGCACACGGCTAAAACAATCAACTTTGATGTGCTATTGGGGTGCCCCCTGGCCACGTATATAAAGGAGGGGAGGAAAGAGGTGGCCGGCCCAAGGGGGGCGCGCCAGGTGTGGGGAATCCTACTAGGACTCCCGAGTCCAAGTAGGATTCCCCTCCTCTTTCCTATTCCTAGTAGGAGAAGGAGGGAAGGAGGAAGAGGGGAGAAGGAAGGAGGGGGGCGCCGCCCCCTCCTAGTCCAATTCGGACCAGCCCATGGGGGGGCACGCGGCCACCCCTTGAGGCCCTTCTCTCCTTTCCCGTATGGCCCATTAAGGCCCACTACTTCCCCCGGCGAATTCCCGTAACTCTCCGGTACTCCGAAAAATACCCGAATCACTCGGAACCTTTCCGATGTCCGAATATAGCCTTCCAATATATCGATCTTTACCTCTCGACCATTTTGAGACTCCTCGTCATGTCCGTGATCTCATCCGGGACTCCAAACTATCTTCGGTCATCAAATCACATAACTCATAATACAAATCGTCATCGAACATTAAGCGTGCGGACCCTACGGGTTCGAGAACTATGTAGACATGACCGAGACATATCTCCAGTCAATAACCAATAGCGGAACCTGGATGCTCATATTGGTTCCTACATATTCTACGAAGATCTTTATCGGTCAAACCGCATAACAACATACGTTATTCCCTTTGTCATCGGTATGTTACTTGCCCGAGATTCGATCGTCGGTATCTTCATACCTAGTTCAATCTTGTTACCGGCAAGTCTCTTTACTTGTTCCTTAATGCATCATCCTACAACTAACTCATTAGTCACATTGCTTGCAAGGCTTCATATGATGTGCATTACCGAGAGGGCCCAGAGATACCTCTCCGATACTCGGAGTGACAAATCCTAATCTCGATCTATGCCAACCCAACGAACACCTTCGGAGACACCTATAGAGCATCTTTATAATCACCCAGTTACGTTGTGATGTTTGATAGCACACAAGGTGTTCCTCCGGTATTCGGGGGTTGCATAATCTCATAGTCAGAGGAATATGTATAAGTCATGAAGAAAGCTTTAGCAATAAAACTTAACGATCATTATGCTAAGCTAACGGATGGGTCTTGTCCATCACATCATTCTCCTAATGATGTGATCCCGTTCATCAAATGAAAACACAGTCTATGGTTAGGAAATTTAACCATCTTTGATTAACGAGCTAGTTAAGTAGAGGCATACTAGGGACACTTTGTTTTGTCTATGTATTCACACATGTATCAAGTTTCCGGTTAATACAATTCTAGCATGAATAATAAACATTTATCATGATATAAGGAAATATAAATAACAACTTTATTATTGCCTCTAGGGCATATTTCCTTCAGTCTCCCACTTGCACTAGAGTCAATAATCTAGTTCACATTGCCATGTGATTAACACCAATAGTTCACATCGCCATGTGACCAACACCCAAAGGGTTTACTAGAGTCAATAATCTAGTTCACATCGCCATGTGATTAACACCCATAGTTCACATCGTCATGTGACCAATACCCAAAGGGTTTACTAGAGTCAATAATCTAGTTCACATCGCCATGTGATTAACACCCAAAGAGTACTAAGGTGTGATCATGTTTTGCTTGTGAGAGAAGTTTAGTCAACGGGTCTGCCACAATCAGATCCGTATGTATTTTGCAAATTTCTATGTCTATAATGCTTTGCATGGAGCTACTCTAGCTAATTGCTCCCACTTTCAATATGTATCCAGATTGAGACTCTGAGTCATCTGGATCGGTGTAAAAGCTTGCATCGACGTAACCTTTTACGACGAACTCTTTTAGCACCTCCATAACCGAGAAATATATCCTTAGTCCTCTTAGGTGACTAAGGATAACATTGACCGCTATCCAGTGATCCACTCTTGGATCACTATCGTACCTCCTTGCTAAACTCATAGCAAGGCACACAACTGGTCTGGTACATAGCATGGCATACTTTATAGAAGCTATGACTGAGGCATAGGGAATGACTGTCATTCTCTTTCTATCTTCTGCCATGGTCGGGTTTTGAGTCTTACTCAATTTTACACCTTGTAACACAAGCAAGAACTCCTTCTTTGACTGTTCCATTTTGAACTACTTCAAAATCTTGTCAAGGCATGTACTCATTGAAAAATCTTATCAAGCATCCTTTTATGCTATCCAGAAATTCTATATCATTTCCAATCAACAATATGTCATCCACATATAATATTAGAAATGCTACAGAGCTCCCACTCACTTTCTTGTAAATACAGGCTTCACCGTAAGTCTGTATAAAACCATATGCTTTGATCACTTCATCAAAGCGTATATTCCAACTCCGAGATGCTTGCACCAGTCCATAGATGGATCGCTGGAGCTTGCACATTTTGTTAGCACCTTTAGGATTGACAAAACCTTCTGGTTGCATCATATACAACTACTTCTTTTAAAAATTCCATTAAGGAATGTAGTTTTTGACATCCATTTGCCAGATTTCATAAAATGTGGCAATTGCTAACATGATTCGGACAGACTTAAGCATCGCTACGAGTGAGAAAATCTCATTGTAGTCAACACCTTGAACTTTGTCGAAAACCTTTTTGCGACAAGTCGAGCTTTGTAGATAGTAACACTACTATCAGCGTCTGTCTTGCTCTTGAAGATCCATTTATTCTCAATGGCTTGCCGATCATCGGGCAAGTCAACCAAAGTCCACACTTTGTTCTCATACATGGATCCCATCTCAGATTTCATGGCCTCAAGCCATTTCAAGGAATCTGGGCTCATCATCGCTTCCTCATAGTTCGTAGGTTCGTCATGGTCTAGTAACATGATTTCCAGAATAGGATTACCGTACCACTCTGGTGCGGAACGTACTCTGGTTGACCTACAAGGTTCTGTAGTAACTTGATCTGAAGTTTCATGATCATCATCATTAGCTTCCTCACTAATTGGTGTAGGCATCACTGGAACTGATTTCTGTGATGAACTACTTTCCAATTCAAGAGAAGGTACCACTACCTCATCAAGTTCTACTTTCCTCCCACTCACTTCTTTCGAGAGAAACTCCTTCTCTAGAAAGGATCCATTCTTAGCAACAAATATCTTGCCTTTGGATCTGTGATAGAAGGTGTACCCAACAGTTTCTTTTGGGTATCCTATGAAGACGCACTTCTCCGATTTGGGTTCGAGCTTATCAGGCTGAAGCTTTTTCACATAAGCATCGCAACCCCAAACTTTAAGAAACGACAGCTTAGGTTTCTTGCCAAACCACAGTTCATACGGTGTTGTCTCAATGGATTTAGATGGTGCCCTATTAAACGTGAATGCAGCTGTCTCTAATGCATAACCCCAAAACGATAGTGGTAAATCGGTAAGAGACATCATAGATCGCACCATATCTAATAAAGTACGGTTACGATGTTCGGACACACCATTATGCTGTGGTGTTCCAGGTGGCATGAGTTTGTGAAACTATTCCACATTGTTTTAATTGAAGGCCAAACTCGTAACTCAAATATTCACCTCTGCGATCAGATCGTAGAAACTTTATTTTTCTTGTTACGATGATTCTCTACTTCACTCTGAAATTCTTTTGAACTTTTCAAATGTTCCAGACTTATGTTTCATCAAGTAGATATACCCATATCTGCTCAAATCATTTGTGAAGGTCAGAAAATAACGATACCCGCTGTCGTGGAATAGTCACGGCAGATGTCCTAGTGTGAGGACTTAGTCGTGGAGCCATCGCAACGAGGTTAGTTTAAAGGGGTTAATCAGGACAAAGGACACGGGGAGTTTATACTGGTTCGGCCCCTTGCGGTGAAGGTGAAAGTCTAATCCAGTTTGAGGTGGTATTGCTAGGGTTTCGATGACCAGGGAGCGAATACGCTTAGCCTGGCTCTCGATCTGTTGTCTCTCGTCCCTAAACCGCCTCCGGGTCGTCCCTTTATATACACAGGTTGACGCCCGGCGGTTCACAGAATCCCGGCCGGCTCATAAACGTGTCCGGCTCGGTATCCACTCTTTCCTATCTTACAATACAAGTCATATACTTATGGCGGTTTACATCTATGGGCCCTAACTCGCCTTTGGGCTTTGGGCCTTCTTATTAAGTCTCCTTCGTAAGTCGCCATCTTCTATGTCTTCATGGGCTTCAATACAGGTAAATCACTATGAGCATAACCCGGCCCCTCCTGGGCGGTTTATATTCAATAGTTATATCCCCAACATTAGGCCCCAGGTTGATTTGAACTTGTTCATGTCAATCTTCAACACTTAGGAAAATTCCTTCTTCATTACCTTCGCAAAAATTTGTAACTCGCCGTGACGTCATCTTCCGAGATCATGATAACCCGCCATGACGTCACCTGTCATTAATTTTATAAACATCCAGAAATCATATATGCATCTCCTTTTTAATGCACCTCCAAAATTCGAGGCGCCAGTCCTGTCATATATCCAATTTGGAGCTCCTCGATTCCCGCGCATGCCACTTATCCATTCACCTTATAAATAGGGCCAGGGGTCCTTTTCACTTTCCCCCCTTGCCTCCTCGTCTCTGTCTTCCACCTCGCATCGCCTCAGCGCCCGAGCTCCGCCGCCGTCGTCGACCTTTGCCATTGCCTCAACAACGGCCGCTGCATCAACCTGAATCGACCAGAGTTCATCCGCGCGCCTCCGCTACTCAACAGTTCTGGTGAGTCCTCTTCCTTCCTTTTCCCTAGATCCCATTAGGGTTTCCACGAGTTCATCGGAGTTCATCTTCGTTCTTCGCTGTAGCTTGTAATTTTTGATTCAAACTTGGCACTCCTCCTGTGCGGCGGTGGTCGTGGCACTTACTTTTGCTTATTAGAACATCTCCTTTTGCATAAGAAATCCAATCTGAATACATGAACTGCTCAGGTACTGAAACTTTTTAGGTCTAGATTTTTCCATTATCTGAACTGCCGTAGATCCACAAATATAGCATTAATCTGTGAAACCTGTTTTTTCCAACACTTAGCCATTTTCCAGCTTCAGATCTATACTTTCAATATCCATGTAGGCGGTTTAACCTCAGAAAATAATAACCTGCCAGGTACCATTAGTTCCCTCTTAAACCGCCAAGTGCTCATCTTTGTGATTTGATAACGTCACTGTCCGGTTTAACATTTATGCATGCTTCAACAATTTCTGCGTGTTAACCATGAACCTTAAACCGGCACAAATCTTTTCCAGGTTATCGTATAAATGGCCAAATCCTTTTATTCCTGTAACTGGGTTCAATCCCGGGTTACAGAAGAAGAACTAAACGGGTGGGTTGCAACCGGCGCTTTAGCAAAAAAGGAAGACATCCACTGGAGAGCCCCCGGCCCAGAAAATCTTCCTGAGCCCAAGGATGGGGAAGTGATCGTTTTTGTTGATCATCTGAGTCGAGGGTTCAGCCCTCCCGGATCAAAAATTTTCCGTGACGTGCTTCACTTCTTCCAACTTCACCCTCAAGATATTGGGCCTAACTCCGTGTCCAATATTTGCAATTTTCAAGTGTTTTGTGAAGCCTACCTGCAAGAAGAGCCCACAGTCGACCTGTTCAGAGATTTCTTCTATTTAAACCACCGTACTGAATTTACGGATGGGCCCAATACTGAACTTGGCGGGGTTTCAATTCAGAAGAGAAAAGACGTCAGCTTCCCTCACGCTAAGCATCATAGCCATCCCAAAGATTGGAATCATACTTGGTTCTATTGCCAAGATACATCTCCAGCTGACGAGAATCCTCTGCCGGGTTACCGTGCTCACCGGCTTACCGATGCACATCTAGTTCCCCCAAAGACTCAATGCGAAGGAACGGTCCAAATATGCACCACAGCTTTCAAAGCTCAGAGCCTTTATGGCAAACGGTTTGACAGGCATTGATTTTGTCCGTTGCTGGGTATCTTGGAGCATTTTTCCTTTAAGCCGTCACCCCGGTTTAATGTGTGAGTACACAGGGGATGTGAAAGACCCTCAACGCCACACTGATATTCAGCTGACTGATGCTGAAATTACTGAATCTGTCAAGAAGATGTTGGATGAACCGGTGACCGAATGTAGCAAAACAGGACTTAGTCCTTTTTGCGCTTCAAATAAACCGCCAGCTGTAAGAATTGCCCCACTCCTGCTTTAATCCATATTCTTAATACTCCCTTATGATTTTTTTTCAATCTTTAAACAGGGTGATGATCCGTTCTGGAAGAAGAAACCGCAGGATAAACTGGCCAAAACACTTCGTGTCAAGACCAAGGTCAACAAGAAGCCCGCTAAGAAGAAAAACACCGAGCCTACCGAGTTAAACATTGATGATGATAATCCGGAGTCAGAGGTAGAACTTGATTCACTTGGCTCTTTTTTCATACATCTCATTGACGATGATTTTTATCAGGACGACGCAGAAGCTAGCCGCGCAAACGACGTAGAGGTAACTATTCTCTCATCCGGTTCAGAACCTCTGCCCACACAGAAAACCCGACAAGCAAGCCGGAAAATAAGATTTTCTCACCCCCTAGCTTACTTGGATCCAAACTTTCTTTTGAAGAAGCAGCAACACGAAGCTCGCCGCACAACCCGGCGTAGCAGCCATGTGGTCACTTCTTTCGGTTTACCGAACTCGCTAGTTCGTAAACGCCGCCCAGAGGTCTCTTCTATTTCTGACACATCTTATCCCAAGGCGGGTTATTTCCGACAACCTCTTAATCCGTCTGATTCAAACTATCAGGGAACTTCCCATTCATCCTCTGGCGAGTCCACAGGGACACAAATTCCAACCCTCAAAACTGTTCCTGGGTGAGCATTTTTAACTAACCCCTTATACCTTATGCTTGATCATTATACTAACCTGTTATTTGCATCTCTGTCAGAGCCAAGGCCAGACCCAGTAAAAAGGCCAAATTGAACAAACCGGCTGATGACAGCACGCCAACTGATCCGGAAAAGAACCCGGAACAGTTTGAAACAAATACTGAAGCTATTCTTGATGATCCGCCACCGCAGGATCATGACACCTTTGTTGAGCAGATGGAAATTGATCCGATGGGTCATGCTTATAAATCGCCAAGCCCAACTAAGGCTGCTGATGATAAAGCTGACGATGTTGTAGTTACCGGTGTCAGGTATACAGCCCCAGGCAACCCCACTGTTCTGTCAAAACATAGTGCCAAAGAAGAATTTTCTGCTGTTGACAAGGGCAAGTGGAAGGAGGACTTGGAAAGCTATACCCACCTCAGCGTCCAAGATATTCATTCTGGGTTTTTAAACCATTTGCACACAAGCCGTGATTATGAAGCCGGTTTACTGAACATGATGAAGGAGTGATATGAGGTAAATGCTGGTAACTCTGCATAAATATCTTTCCCTTAGCCGCCAAGTTTACTGGACATAAAAGAATAGAATGTTCTGCAAACTTTCAAGAGCCATATAGATCAACTCCACTAGCCCGCAAGGGCCGGTTTATAATGTCAATATGAACCGGGACTTTAGAATAATAAATCTTCAATTTCGCCTGTGTAGCCCCCAAGGGTCGACTTAACAAATATGTTAAGTTGAGACTAATTATGCTGTAAGGCTCGAAATTCTTACTTAGGACCTTTATAATCCGGTTGACCATCAAGCTGATAGTTGTTATGTGCTTGGAACTTGTAAATTTTTTTTGATAAGAAGCAATAGACATTAGCCCCCAAGTGCCAAGTATATTACTTGTTATGTGCTTGGGACTTGGAATATGCACTGCTATCTAATTAATTACATGTCTCTTGCAGGCTGATCTTAACAAGAAGGAATCTCAAATCGCCGACCTTCAAGAAAATATCAAGTCGCAACAAGCCGAGACCTCCAAAGCCAAGGAAGAACTGACCAGTGCCTTAACAATAATGGAAAAACTGAAGGAGAGCTTTAAGAACGAGCAGGCAGGTTGGGATACAAAAAAGTCAACTCTGCTGAAAAGGGCTGAGGATGCTGAGGCTGCCCTTAATCCGGTAGCTGAGGAGCTGACTGGCTTGAAACAAAAAATAAATGCTATGACCGCTGCCGTATTTGGTAAATAACTTCTTCATAAGCTTTGAACATGTATTATGTAAGAGACTGTCGGTTTACCGATGTTTTTGATGATGCAGGAACTCGTATTGCTCATCTTGGCTCAGATACGCGGCAAAAACTGAAAGCCGCCTATACACTTATAGAGCAATTATATACCGGCGTACAACGGGTTATCTGCACAGCTTCCCATAATAAACCGCCCCCAACCTTGATCAAGGAGACGTTGGAAAGGCTGGCGATGATGCCTGCACAGTTTGAAGAGCTAAAGAAGTCAGCTGCCAGGGCGGGTGCTCTTACTGCATTGACTCGGGCCAAAGCTTGGATATCTGATCTTGATCCGGTCGATGTGGGAAACGGCTACCCGAGCATAAAGGAGGACGGGTCAGAGTTTAATAACGATGACCTCAGAGCCTTGACGACGGAAATGCGCCCATTGGCTAGCCAATTGGCTGAAGAAACCGATCTTTCACATTATCAGTCGATTTATGATGCCAACAACAAGAGAGTTAACGCGCCAACTTATGATGCTCCAAACCTTATTCCTCCAATCCGTAAGCATACCTATGCCCCTGATGTTGACCCCTCCACACTTATAAGTGATGAAGCTGTATTCAAGGCCTTAACTGGGATTGATTGGACCACCATTGACTTCCAGCCACTAGGTAGAGAGGAGGAAGATGAACCGGCGCTGGACGATCCGCAACCTTCAAGTCAGCCAGGCCAGGACTCGTAAACCGGAGGCCGGTTTAGCAGCTGCTTTCTTCAAGACTTGTTAAAACAATTATTCTTTTGGGCACCAAACGCCTTGTAATAGGCTAGCTTAAACTCTTGTTCTGCTATGCCATCGTGCATATTTACTTTGCATGACACTGCTAATCCACCATGTTAAGATATGCCCCTTATGCTTATAATATTAACAATGTGGAATCTGCTCCTGCATGCAATGGATTAAAAGTGTCCTGGCGGTTTACCGCTGGATGGGTCATAACGCCCAATAAAAAACCATGGAAACTAACATAGCTTATACCCAAGGCTGGAATTTCAGAATAACCAAATTTGAAATATATCATACCTGTGATATTTGATCACACTGTTGGTTTACCAAACCGGTGTAGTAAGGGGGAGAACCCAAACTTTGAGCACTGGTAATTATCATAGATTGCTTGGCTTATGAACAAAACCAGGCCAGGTTAATAAACACCGGATATTATCTTATCTCATACTGGCGACTTATAGTCAAAAGCCAGGCCGGGTTAATAAACACCGGATGAATTATGATCATAAAACATTATAAGCCTCATCAAATAAACCTCAAAAAATTGTGGAATAAAACAATCGAAAAAACAAGGCTTTTCATGGGCTGCCAGGCCGAAAATTGAGTGCTTTCACGGGCCGCACAGCCACTAAGTTAAACCTATATACAAACCTTATAAGATGGACCTCACATAACCAATCGTCATTTTAACTTTCACAAGTTTAGGGTCTGTATAAGATTGACTTGTCAAACATTCGGTGGGTCATTCCAGGAATACCTGGGCGGAGTGGCTTACTTAAAAAGGCAGGATAACCCGGGGTTTTAGGTGAATACACCTGGCTTCCAAACCTGGCTTTTAAGCCTATTACAAGGGTTATACAAACTCTTTGTTCTTTAGAATCAAGGAGCCCCCAAGTAATATTTTTGAGCTGTGCTCAAGGGGCACCTATGTTTGAGCTGTGATTTTGCAACAGACTCTCTTTGGTACCTTTAACCTGGGTAGCAAGCCCCCAAGTTTTTTTTTCAGTTGGCTTATAAGCCGGTTCAAAGGGTAATCATAACTTCGCTCATAAGCCGGAAGCCCCCAAGTAACCAAAAACTCATTAAGAAAAGACGACAGAGGCCCTGCTTTAGCAGGGGTGCCGGTTTAATATATACATTGTCAAAAATATGTACATCAGAAGAGCCAATGGCTCAGGTGTAGTAAGGCCGAAGATGAGCAATATTCCACGGCCGGCGAGTCTCTTCCTCCGACGTGCGTGAGTCCTTGTGGTCTCGAATATCAATAAGGTAGTATGACCCGTTGTTCAGATTCTTGCTGACCACAAAGGGTCCTTCCTAAGGTGGGGATAACTTGTGCATATCAGTCTGATCCTGGATAAGCTAGAGCACTAAGTCGCCTTCTTGAAAGGTTCTGGTCTTGACCCGGCGGCTGTGATAACGACGTAGATCTTGCTGGTAAATCACCGAACGAGCCGCTGCGAGGTTACGCGCCTCGTCTAACAGGTCAAGTGCATCTTGACGTGCCTTTTCGTTATCAGCTTCAACGTAAGCCGCCACCCGGGGTGAGTCGTGATGGATGTCACTGGGGAGAACCGCCTCTGCTCCATAAACCATGAAAAAAGGCATGTAACCCATAGATGTGTTGGGCGTTGTGTTGATGCTCCATAGCACCGAGGGTAACTCCTCTACCCAACAACCCGGCGTCCTCTGTAAGGGAACCATAAGCCGGGGCTTGATGCCTCTCAGGATCTCTTGATTGGCTCTGTCAGCTTGACCATTAGATTGGGGGTGAGCCACCGACGATACATCAAGCTGGATATGCTCACGTTGACAAAATTCTTTCATAGCACCCTTGGAGAGATTAGTGCCATTGTCTGTTACAATGCTGTGTGGAAAGCCAAAACGGAAGATCACCTTCTTCATGAATTGAACCACCGTTGCTGCATCACACTTACTGACTGGCTCTGCCTCTACCCACTTAGTGAATTTATCAACCGCCACCAAGAGGTGGGTCTTCTTATCCTTGGACCTCTTAAAAGGTCCAACCATATCAAGCCCCCAAACTGCAAACGGCCAAGTGATTGGAATCATTCTCAACTCCTGAGCCGGAACATGAGCTCGACGTGAAAACTTCTGACAACCGTCACATTTTTTGACCAAGTCCTCAGCATCAGCATGAGCCGTCAGCCAATAAAAACCGTGACGAAAATCCTTGGCTACAAGAGATTTAGAGCCGGCGTGATGACCACAATCTCTTTCATGGATCTCACGCAGAATCTCACAGCCTTCTTCAGGAGAAACACAACGCTGAAACGCCCCGGTAACACTGCAATGGTGCAGCTCTCCATTGATAATTGTCATTGACTTGGACTGCCAGGTTATTTGCCTGGCCAAGGTTTCATCCTCAGGTAACTCGCCCCAGGTCATATATGCCAAATATGGTACTGTCCAATCAGGAATAACATGAAGAGCCGCCACCAACTGAGCTTCCAGGTCAGGAATAGCCAAATCCTCCTCTGTAGGTAACTTGACCGACGGGTTATGCAAAACATCAAGAAAGACATTAGGAGGCACTGGTTTACGTTGAGAACCCAACCGGCTTAAGGCATCAGCCGCTTCATTTTTCCTCTGATCAACATGCTCCACTTGATAACCCTTGAAGTGACCAGCAATAACATCCACCTCTCGTCGATAAGCCGCCATGAGGGGATCCTTAGAATCCCAAGTACCAGAGACTTGTTGAGCCACCAAATCTGAGTCACCAAAGCACCTTACCCGGCTTAAGTTCATCTCCTTAGCCATCCGAAGACCGTGGAGCAAGGCCTCATATTCAGCTGCATTGTTAGTACAAGGGAACATCAAACGGATAACATAACAAAATTTATCACCTCGAGGGGAAGCAAGCACAACTCCAGCCCCCGAGCCCTCCAATTGCCTGGACCCATCAAAGTGAATAGTCCAATACATGTTATCTGGTTTTTCCTCAGGCATCTGCAGCTCTGTCCAGTCATTGATGAAATCCACCAGTGCTTGAGACTTGATGGCCGTGCGAGGCATATACTTCAAACCATGAGGCCCAAGTTCAATGGCCCATTTGGCAACCCGGCCTGTTGCTTCCCTGTTTTGTATGATATCTCCTAAAGGAGCAGAGCTAACCACAATAATAGGGTGACCCTGAAAATATTGCTTGAGCTTCCGGCTTGCCATAAAAACCCCATATACAAGCTTCTGCCAATGTGGGTATCTCTGCTTAGACTCAATAAGCACTTCGCTGATATAATAAACCGGCCGTTGAACTGGATATTCCTTGTCTGCCTCTTTCCTTTCAACCACAATAGCCACACTGACAGCCCGGCTATTAGCAGCCACATATAACAACAGCGGCTCCTTATCAACGGGCGCAGCTAGGACCGGTGGCTCAGCCAGCTGCTTCTTAAGCGCCTCAAATGCCTCATTAGCAGCGTCACTCCAGATGAAGTCATCTGTCTTTTTCATCATCTGATACAAAGGGATGGCCTTCTCACCGAGGCGGCTTATGAACCGGCTTAGCGTCGCAATACGACCCGCCAGACGTTGAACATCATTGATACACGCCGGTTTAGCCAGAGAAGTAACGGCTTTGATCTTCTCCGGATTAGCTTCAATGCCCCTGTTAGACACCAAAAAGCCCAACAGCTTGCCCGCCGGCACACCAAAAACACACTTGGCCGGATTAAGCATCATCTTATAAACTTGGAGATTATCAAAGGTTTCCTTCAAGTCGTCTATCAACGTCTCCTTCTTTCTGGATTTCACCACAATATCATCCACATAAGCATGAACATTGCGTCCAATCTGATTATGAAGACAATTCTGCACACATCGCTGGTAAGTCGCCTGGGCACTCTTGAGCCCAAAAGGCATAGACACATAGCAGAAGGCTCCAAAGGGAGTTATGAAAGCTGTCTTCTCCCGGTCCTTAACTGCCATCTTGATCTGATGATAACCAGAATAAGTATCCAAAAAACTCAAACGCTCACAACCCGCCGTAGCATCAATAATCTGATCAATACGAGGGAGAGCAAAAGGATCAGCCGGACAAGCCTTGTTTAAATCCGTGTAGTCCACACACATGCGCCAAGTGTCGTTCTTCTTAAGTACCAGCACCGGGTTAGCCAACCACTCAGGATGAAAAACTTCAACAATAAACCCGGCCGCCAAGAGCCGGGCTACCTCCTCACCAATGGCCTTACGCCTTTCTTCATTGAAACGACGAAGAAACTGCTTGACCAGTTTAAACTTGGGATTAATATTGAGAGTGTGCTCAGCGAGTTCCCTCGGTACACTTGGCATGTCAGAAGGTTTCCATGCAAAGATGTCCCGGTTCTCACGGATGAACTCGATGAGCGCGCTTTCCTATTTCGGATCCATATTAGCACTGATGCTGAACTGCTTGGATGAATCGCCAGGAACAAAATCAACCATCTTAGTGTCATCTGCCGATTTAAACTTCAAAACCGGATCATGCTTTGTAGTTGGCTTTTTCAAAGATGTCATATTCGCCGGATCAACATTGTCCTTGTAAAATTTTAACTCCTCCATTGCACAAACCGACTCAGCATAAGCCGCATCACCCTCTTCACATTCCAAGGCTATCCTTCGGCTCCCATGTACTGTGATGGTCCCCTTGTAACCCGGCATCTTGAGCTGTAGATAAACATAACAAGGTCATGCCATGAACTTGGCATAAGCCGGCCGTCCAAACAGAGCGTGATACGGGCTGTGAATTTTGACTACTTCAAAGGTCAATGTCTCTGACCTAGAGTCATGATCATCTCCAAAGGCAACTTCCAGAGCTATCTTACCAACAGGGTACGCCGACTTACCAGGCACCACACCATGGAAAACTGTATTCGACGGTTTAAGATTTTTATCTGTCAACCCCATGCGACGGAAAGTTTCATAATAAAGGATATTGATGCTGCTCCCTCCGTCCATGAGTACCTTGGTAAACTTATACCCTCCAACCTGGGGTGCAACCACCAATGCTAGGTGACCCGGATTATCAACCCGGGGTGGGTGATCTTCCCGACTCCACACGATGGGCTGCTCAGACCAGCGCAAGTAACGGGGAACCGCTGGTTCAACGGCGTTCACTGCCCTTTTATGAAGCTTCTGATCCCGTTTGCATAAATTTGTGGTGAAGACATGGTACTGCCCACTACTCAACTGCTTTGGGTTACTCTGATACCCAGATTGCTGCTGCTGATTCCCCTGACCTGACTGTTGATGGTAGCCACCCTGATTGCCCTGATTACCTTGGAATCCAGAACTAGAACCACCGTAACCCGGCCCATGAGAACCGGACCCTGAACCACCACCCGGTCCATGATTGTCTTGAAAAAGATTGGAATTTTTATACTCCTTCATGATGTAGCAATCCTTCTAGAGGTGCCCAGACGGTCTTTCTCGCGTCCCATGCCTTGGGCAGGGCTGATTTAGCATCTGCTCAAGATTAAAGCCTGACCCTCCGACCCGTGGGGGCGGTTTACCTTTACGACGCTGGCCATTATTCTGTGCGTTGGTGTTAGCCACAAAGTCCAAACTATTATCAGCTTTGCGCTTACCATTGCCTCCCTGATTCGCCGGATTATGCTGCTGTCCTCTGGTGTTGCTGCTCTTCTTTCCCTTTCCCGGCTTGTCATCATCAGACTCGGGGTCCTTGGTACCATCAGAGTCAGCGTACTTAACCAGAGCCGTCATCAGCTCTCCCATGTCATTGCAGTGGCGCTTGAGCCGACCCAACTTCTGCTTAAGAGGCGTAAACCGGCAATTCTTCTCCAACATTATGACCGCTAAACCGGCATTGATGCGATCTGATCAATGTAAGATGGTCGAAACTGTAACACCCCCAGTGGTTAACTACAGTAATTCCATTTTGATAATGCCAAGTCAGCATGATTAACAGTGCATGATCATCATTTGCATCATAATGCATTTCAACTCCTAAGTCAAATCCAAATTTAAATAAAAGTGGAAAATAAAAGTTGTCCAAACCTGAAAACTAAAATGTGCATCATGTTGCAATTATTCTCATAGCATTTATAAAAATGATTGCAACATTTGTTGGAATTGTAAAAGGACTCGAACAACAAGGAACAGCAGCAACATAACACTGTTTAATCCTTTTTCAATTTAAATAAAATCCAAACAAAAAGATATGGACCCCAAACCAATTTCTAGCAGTGACAGATAATGCACTGTAAATAATGGAGCAAGTCTCATATTTTACAAAAGTCTTTTGGAATAAAAATAAAAGAGAAAACAGAAAAGGAAAATAAATAATATAAAAAAAAAGTAAAAAGGAAAAGCGCCCCTCCCCTGGACCAACTGGGCCGTGGCCCAGCTGGCCACCAGGCCACCACCCAGGCCGGCCCACCCCGGGCCTATAACCCCCTCCCCTCACCCCGAAACCCTAATCCCCCCCTTGCTCCTCTTCCCCCCCGATCCAGTTCTGGATCGGGCCGCGCCGACGCCGCGCCCCATCGCCGCTCGCCGTCTCCGGTGCCACCTCGCCGGACCTCGCCTCTCCATCGTCGCCTCGTCCCCGTCGCGCCCCCTCTCTCCCTCGGCGCGCGACGCCGCCGCGCCCCGGTGCTCGCCCCCGTCGCCGTTGGACGCCGCCTCGCCGGAGCGCTCCCCCGCCGGCCTGCTTCCGCGCCGTCCCCGTCGTCCCCGTCACCCTCCTCGCGCACCGCTGCCTCTTCCCTCCATCGCCGGTGAGGCCCGTGGCCTCCACTCCCCTCCTCTCTGCCCGCGGTCACCGCGCCCGCGCTGTCCCCGCCGCGCTCCCGCACGCCCTGAAGCTCCCTCGCCGCGCCCTTCTGTCGCTCGCGCAGGCGCCCCGCGACGACCGCTCCGCCTCTCACCGCGCTCGCCCCGCTCTCCCTGCTGCGTCGCTCGCCAGCCACTGCCGCCCCGCACGCGCCCGCACCGGCTACGGCCGCCGTTGCTCCCCTCTGCTCCGCCACCCCCGCCGCCTGCGCCGCGCGCCGCCACCCCCCCTGCCGCTCCGGCCCCGCGCGCACTGCCGCGCACTGCCGCGGCCTCGCCCGCCCGCGCCCGCGCGTGCCATTTGGGCACCGGACATGTCCGGTCCCAAACGGGCATGCTCCGGACATGTCCGGCCCTGGTCCACTGACCAGTGGGGCCCACAGCCCTGCTTGTTAATTAAAATAAATAATAATAAACAATATAATTAATTAATTAGTTAATTAACACTGTTTAGGTTAATCTAATTTAATTAATTAGTTTAATTAAATGCTAATTAACTTAATTAACCTTGCTGACATCAGCATGATGTCATGCTGACATCAGCGAGCACTATTCTGGATAATGTTAGATTTAAATAATAAAAATAAATTCCAGAAATTAATAAAACTTTAGAAAATCATATTAAATAATCCGTAACTCCAATGGAAAAACTTTGTACATGAGAATTGCTCAGAACGACGAGACGAATCCGAATACGCGGTCCGTTCGTCCGTCACGCGTCCCTAACTAACCGAACTTGCAACCGTTCCCCTCTTATCCTCTGTCCGATAATTCCAAAGACCCGGGAAATATCGTCAGATATTCTCCCGCTCCGTCTGTTACGTGTGACGCTGCGTTAGACTACCCCTAGCACCGTGTATCGTATTTGTCATGCTCATGTTTGCTATATATTTATACTGTTTCCTCCCCCTCTTCTCTCTCGTTAGACCCCGACACCGACGTCGTCCCCGAGACCGACACAGCTCCGGAGCCCGAAGACACCATAGACGACCTTGCCCTTGCCACCGAGCAACCAGGCAAGCCCCCCCTTTGAGCATACCGATATCGCCCATTCTATTTCTCATGCTTGCATTAGAATTGCTGCTGCTGCTGCTGCTTTACCTATTCTGATGCATAGCCTGTTCATTGTAACCTGCTGTTGATAATTACCTGCATATCCTAAACTGCTTAGTTTAGGCTGGGTAGAGACCTATCAGTGACCCCACTTATCCCGACTGCCGCGCTGGATCGTCAGAAGACCCGATCAACGGGAATTGAAGACCAGGACCCGACACCGCACATCACCCCCCTTAGTTGTAACGACACTGCAGCGTTACGATCGAGTGCCGAGGGTGAAACCTCATGTAGCACTTCTGATGTTAACTCTGTAGAGTAGCTATTCGTTCGTGGTCATCGAGGGTGATTCCTCCTTCACCGCTTCCGATAACGACGCTGTCGTACAACACCTCAAGTGTGGACCCAGTGAGGGTGATTCCTCCGAGTTCACCTCGACAGACACATCGAGTAGGAATCCAACGAGGGTGATACCTCGGATTCCCCTGATGTTATGGACACACGGATACTTGGACTTTACAATGTTACTTGGATAGGCGGGTCGACCCTGAGGGGTACCCGCGTGTGATGTGAAGGCGGGTTGCCAGTGTGGTGCCCGAGTGGTGAATACGAGGCGTGGCCGGGCATTCATGGCCCTTACCGCAAGTCCTCGAGACGGGGCGACGGGGTCACATCTTTCGTGAGTCTCTGCTCGTTACCGCAAGCCCTAGTCCATTAACGATTTGGATATTTGATCCGAGCAGGGCTCTGGCCTGATAGCACTAACCATCACGTGGGCATAGTATGGGCGTTCTGCATCGTATGCATCAGCCGAAAGCTCTGTCAGACGTCTAGTTCAGCATCGTGGCACGGACGGACCAGCGCCTTCCTGTAGTGTTGGTGCCTGGCTTCACCGTGTGCGCAACGACCCGGAGGGCGAGGGGCGATGGCCAAGACCCCCTTGCGCTTAGGATGTAGACCGGCGGGGACCTCTCTGCTGAGCTGTAGGTAGGGTTGCGATGTGTCGTTTGACCGAGGCCGGGCATGACCCAGGAAAGTGTGTCCGGCCGAAGTTAATCGAGCGTGTTGGGTAAGTTGGTGCACCCCTGCAGGGAAGAACACTTCTATCGATAGCCGGTCCTACGGTAAAGGACACTCGGAGTTGTATCCCGATCGATACAACTAGAACTGGACCCTTGAGACGTTAACAGGTTGATGACTGTATTGGCTCTGGGATCGCTTTCTCACAGGGAGTCGAGAAAGGATCTCAGGACGAGGTTTGATGACTTTATGGCTCTGGGATTGCTTTCTCGCAGGGAGTCGAGAAAGGATCTCTGGGTGAGGTTGATATTATTACTGCTACATTATATGGTATTGTTCTACTCTCTTCTACTGCTGCAAGACCGCTGAAGATGCTAGTCTTCGATAGGACTAGGCCTTCTCTCTATTCTGGCATTTCTGCAGCCCAGTCCACATATACAGCCTCCCCTTGATAATGTTGCATATGTAGTGTAGATCCTTGCTTGCTGAGTACTTCTGAGTACTCACGGTTGCTTTGTTTTCCTTTTCTCCCCATATCAGTTTGTCGTGACCAAGATGACGGAGCCCCTGAGACAGCTGCCCTGCCGACGATCGCTACTACTACTACCCAGAGGATGGATACTACTACGAGTTGACTGACGACCAGGAGTAGGATCGGAGGGTCCCAGGCAGGAGGCCTACGCCTTTCGATCGTAGTGTTTTATTTTGCTCCGCCTTTCTAAAGGCCTTTCTGTTTCTATTTCATATCTGTACTCAGATATCTGATGCTTCCGCTGACGCTTGTTCGCAAGCTTATGTATTCGAGCCCTCGAGGCCCCTGGCTTGTAATATAAAGCTTGTATGACTTTATTTATGGTTTAGAGTTGTGTTGTGATATCTTCCCGTGAGTCCTTAGGCTTGATCGTGTGCATTTGCGTGTATGATTAGTGCACGATCGGGCCAGGGGCGTCACAAGTTGGTATCAGAGCCGACTGACTGTAGGAACCCCCCTTTTCCAACTCCTTGGCCGAAGTTGAGTCTAGTAACCGAAAACTGTTTTACTAACTTGGTTGTGTGGCTTACGGGCCCACATCACCAATTGGGTGGTACTAGTATCTTTTACTCCTCGACCTTTACTCTGGGCCTCTGACCTCTCTTCTATTCGGGTTAAATAAATTTTACTAACTCCAACATTAGGATCTCGTAATTCTCGTCCACCCGGAGAGCTGGATATCTGTGCGATTTCCTTGACATTGATCTGATTAGTCTGATAATCATTTTCCTTTCCATTGTTTTGTTTAACCTTTCTCTCTGAGATCGGTTATACTTTTCCTTGTCTTTTGACAATCATGAGTTTCCTCTGTTTCAGATGGATCGTTTGTTTCCACCACACCCTGCGACGCAGCTACCAGCTGTTCGAGCAAGGATACATCCAGAGTACATTCTTTATCCACTGGGGCAGATGTCAAACCGTTACAATGCCCCAGTACTTTCTCCTCCAGATACCCGCAAAGACTTCGTGATTTATTGTGATGCATCCCGTGAAGGATTAGGCTGTGTCCTAATGCAAGAGCGTAAGGTGATTGCTTATGGATCTCGTCAGTTGTGCCCACATGAAGAGAATTATCCGGTACATGATCTAGAACTAGCTGCTGTCATCTATGCACTACAGTTATGGCGACATTACCTCCTCGGTAATCGTTGCGAGATATACACGGATCATAAAAGTCTGAAGTACTTGTTCACTCAACCTTCTCTAAACCTCCGTCAGCAAAGATGGATGGAGGCCATTGCGGACTATGATTTGGGTATTTCCTATACCCCTGGCAAGGCTAACGTGATGGCTGATGCCTTAAGCTGCAAGTCCTATTGCGACAACCTCATGGTTAGGCGAGCTCAACCTCGTCTTTTCGAAGAACTGGGCAAGCTGAATCTGCGTATTGTCCCACAGGGTTCTCTTAATAACCTTGTGATACAACCAGATCTTGAGAAAGCTGTTAAGGATGCGCAAGCTAAAGATGCTGAAGTTGATCTGATGAAGAAAGACCTTCACCTTGTAAAGTACAGGGATTTCTCGCTGTCTGAAGATGGAACCTTGTATTTTAGAAACCGCATTGTCGTACCTCGCTTCGAACTTATGACTGACAAAGTCATGAAGGAGGCACATGATACCCCGCTGTCTATTCATCCGGGTAGCACCAAGATGTATCGTGATCTCCGTCAAAGGTACTGGTGGTCTAAAATGAAGCAGGACATTGCTTGTTATGTTGCTGAATGTGATGTGTGTCGCCGCGTTAAAGCAGAACATCAGAAACCAGCTGGAATTCTGTAACCACTTCCTATTCCTCTATGGAAATGGGATAAGGTTCAGATGGATTTCGTTACAGGACTTCCCAGGTCACAGAAGGGTCACGATGCTATTCTTGTCGTTGTCGACCAACTCTCTAAAGTTGCACACTTTCTGCATGTCAAGGAGACGATCACTGCTAGTCAGTTAGCAGAGTTGTATATCTCCAGAATTGTATCACTCCACGGTATTCCGAAGGAGATCAGTTCGGACCGTGGCGGTCTTTTCACCTTTAAATTCTGGGAAAGTTTTCAAACAGCTATGGGAACTCATATTACCTGGAGTTCAGCTTATCATCCCCAATCCCAAGGCCAAGTTGAACGAGTTAATCAAGTGCTTGAAGACATGTTGCGAGCTTGTGTTATATCGTTTGGCAAGAAGTGGGAAGAATCTCTTCCATATGCCGAGTTCTCTTATAACAACAGCTATCAAGCCAGCTTGAAAATGGCCCCCTTTGAAGTACTCTATGGACGTAAGTGTCGAACCCCTCTGAATTGGTCAGAAACTGGGGAACGACCTCTTGTTGGACCGGATATTATGCAACACGCCGAAGAACAAGTCCGAATTGTCCGAGAAAATCTCAAGGCGGCTCAGGACCGCCAGAAGAGCAACTATGATCGCAAACGATGGGGTTTGACTTATCAACCTGGTGATCAAGCTTATCTTCGTGTCACACCTATGAAGGGCACTCACCGTTTTGGAATCAAGGGCAAGCTAGCTCCACGCTATATTGGTCCTTTCCGCATTGTTGCTAGACGTGGTCAGGTGGCGTATAAATTGGAATTGCCGCCGCAATTCTCTCATATCCACGACGTCTTCCATGTGTCGCAACTTCGTCAATGCTTCAAGGAATCTCCACACCGAGCAGTGGATCACGAGATGCTCGAATTGCAAGATGACCTATCTTATAAGGAGCATCCGATCCGCATTCTCGATGAAGCTGAACGTCGAACCCGTCAGAAGGTTACCAAGTTCCTCAAAGTACAGTGGTCAAATCATACTGAAGATGAAGCCACTTGGGAACGCGAGGATAATCTTCATGCGGAATACCCCGAACTTTTTCCTTCTACTTCTTAATTCTCGGGACGAGAATTCTTGTTAGTAGAGGAGATTTGTAACACCCCCAGTGGTTAACTACAGTAATTCCATTTTGATAATGCCAAGTCAGCATGATTAACAGTGCATGATCATCATTTGCATCATAATGCATTTCAACTCCTAAGTCAAATCCAAATTTAAATAAAAGTGGAAAATAAAAGTTGTCCAAACCTGAAAACTAAAATGTGCATCATGTTGCAATTATTCTCATAGCATTTATAAAAATGATTGCAACATTTGTTGGAATTGTAAAAGGACTCAAACAACAAGGAACAGCAGCAACATAACACTGTTTAATCCTTTTTCAATTTAAATAAAATCCAAACAAAAAGATATGGACCCCAAACCAATTTCTAGCAGTGACAGATAATGCACTGTAAATAATGGAGCAAGTCTCATATTTTACAAAAGTCTTTTGGAATAAAAATAAAAGAGAAAACAGAAAAGGAAAATAAATAATATAAAAAAAAGTAAAAAGGAAAAGCCCGCCCCCCCCCTGGACCAACTGGGCCGTGGCCCAGTTGGCCACCAGGCCACCACCCAGGCCGGCCCACCCCGGGCCTATAACCCCCTCCCCTCACCCGAAAAACCTAATCCCCCCCTCGCTCTCTCCCCCCGATCCAGTTCTGGATCGGGCCGCGCCGACGCCGCGCCCATCGCCGCTCGCCGTCTCCGGTGCCACCTCGCGACCTCGCCTCTCCATCGTCGCTCGTCCCCGTCGCGCCCCCTCCTCCCTCGGCGGGCGACGTCGCCGCGCCCCGGTGCTCGCCCCCGTCGCCGTTGGACGCCGCCTCGCCGGAGCGCTCCCCCGCCGGCCTGCTTCCGCGCCGTCCCCGTCGTCCCGTCAACATCCTCGCGCACCGCTGCCTCTTCCCTCCATCGCTGGTGAGGCCCGTGGCCTCCACTCCCCTCCTCTCTGCCCGCGGTCACCGCGCCCGCGCTGTCCCCGCCGCGCTCCCGCACGCCCTGAAGCTCCCTCGCCGCGCCCTTCTGTCGCTCGCGCAGGCGCCCCGCGACGACCGCTCCGCCTCTCACCGCGCTCGCCCCGCTCTCCCTGCTGCGTCGCTCGCCAGCCACTGCCGCCCCGCACGCGCCCGCACCGGCTACGGCCGCCGCTGCTCCCCTCTGCTCCGCCACCCCCGCCGCCTGCGCCGCGCGCCGCCACCCCCCCTGCCGCTCCGGCCCCGCGCGCACTGCCGCGCGCTGCCGCGGCCGCGCCCGCCCGCGCCCGCGCCCGCGCGTGCCATTTGGGCACCGGACATGTCCGGTCCCAAACGGGCATGCTCCGGACATGTCCGGCCCTGGTCCACTGACCAGTGGGGCCCACAGCCCTGCCTGTTAATTAAAATAAATAATAATAAACAATATAATTAAAATAAATAATTAATTAGTAATTAACACTGTTTAGGTTAATCTAATTTAATTAATTAGTTTAATTAAATGCTAATTAACTTAATTACCCTTGCTGACATCAGCATGATGTCATGCTGACATCAGCGAGCACTATTCTGGATAATGTTAGATTTAAATAATAAAAAAAATTCCAGAAATTAATAAAACTTTAGAAAATCATATTAAATAATCCGTAACTCCAATGGAAAAACTTTGTACATGAAAATTGCTCAGAACGACGAGACGAATCCGAATACGCGGTCCGTTCGTCCGTCACGCGTCCCTAACTATCCGAACTTGCAACCGTTCCCCTCTTATCCTCTGTCCGATAATTCCAAAGACCCGGGAAATATCGTCAGATATTCTCCCGCTCCGTCTGTTACGTGTGACGCTGCGTTAGACTACCCCTAGCACCGCGTATCGTATTTGTCATGCTCATGTTTGCTATATATTTATACTGTTTCCTCCCCCTCTTCTCTCTCGTTAGACCCCGACACCGACGTCGTCCCCGAGACCGACGCAGCTCCGGAGCCCGAAGACACCATAGACGACCTTGCCCTTGCCGCCGAGCAACCAGGCAAGCCCCCCCTTTGAGCATACCGATATCGCCCATTCTATTTCTCATGCTTGCATTAGAATTGCTGCTGCTGCTGCTGCTTTACCTATTCTGATGCATAGCCTGTTCATTGTAACCTGCTGTTGATAATTACCTGCATATCCTAAACTGCTTAGTTTAGGCTGGGTAGAGACCTATCAGTGACCCCACTTATCCCGACTGCCGCGCTGGATCGTCAGAAGACCCGATCAACGGGAATTGAAGACCAGGACCCGACACCGCACATCACCCCCCTTAGTTGTAACGACACTGCAGCGTTACTATCGAGTGCCGAGGGTGAAACCTCATGTAGCACTTCTGATGTTAACTCTGTAGAGTAGCTATTCGTTCGTGGTCATCGAGGGTGATTCCTCCTTCACCGCTTCCGATAACGACGCTGTCGTACAACACCTCAAGTGTGGACCCAGTGAGGGTGATTCCTCCGAGTTCACCTCGACAGACACATCGAGTAGGAGTCCAACGAGGGTGATACCTCGGATTCCCCTGATGTTATGGACACACGGATACTTGGACTTTACAATGTTACTTGGATAGGCGGGTCGACCCTGAGGGGTACCCGCGTGTGATGTGAAGGCGGGTTGCCAGTGTGGTGCCCGAGTGGTGAATACGAGGCGTGGCCGGGCATTCATGGCCCTTGCCGCAAGTCCTCGAGACGGGGCGACGGGGTCACATCTTTCGTGAGTCTCTGCTCGTTACCGCAAGCCCTAGTCCATTAACGATTTGGATATTTGATCCGAGCAGGCCTCTGGCCTGATAGCACTAACCATCACGTGGGCATAGTATGGGCGTTCTGCATCGTATGCATCAGCCGAAAGCTCTGTCAGACGTCTAGTTCAGCATCGCGGCACGGACGGACCGGCGCCTTCCTGTAGTGTTGGTGCCTGGCTTCACCGTGTGCGCAACGACCCGGAGGGCGAGGGGCGATGGCCAAGACCCCCTTGCGCTTAGGATGTAGACCGGCGGGGACCTCTCTGCTGAGCTGTAGGTAGGGTTGCGATGTGTCGTTTGACCGAGGCCGGGCATGACCCAGGAAAGTGTGTCCGGCCGGAGTTAATCGAGCGTGTTGGGTAAGTTGGTGCACCCCTGCAGGGAAGAACACTTCTATCGATAGCCGGTCCTACGGTAAAGGACACTCGGAGTTGTATCCCGATCGATACAACTAGAACTGGACCCTTGAGACGTTAACAGGTTGATGACTGTATTGGCTCTGGGATCGCTTTCTCACAGGGAGTCGAGAAAGGATCTCAGGACGAGGTTTGATGACTTTATGGCTCTGGGATTGCTTTCTCGCAGGGAGTCGAGAAAGGATCTCTGGGTGAGGTTGATATTATTACTGCTACATTATATGGTATTGTTCTACTCTCTTCTACTGCTGCAAGACCGCTGAAGATGCTAGTCTTCGATAGGACTAGGCCTTCTCTCTATTCTGGCATTTCTGCAGCCCAGTCCACATATACAGCCTCCCCTTGATAATGTTGCATATGTAGTGTAGATCCTTGCTTGCTGAGTACTTCTGAGTACTCACGGTTGCTTTGTTTTCCTTTTCTCCCCATATCAGTTTGTCGTGACCAAGATGACGGAGCCCCTGAGACAGCTGCCCTGCCGACGATCGCTACTACTACTACCCAGAGGATGGATACTACTACGAGTTGACTGACGACCAGGAGTAGGATCGGAGGGTCCCAGGCAGGAGGCCTACGCCTTTCGATCGTAGTGTTTTATTTTGCTCCGCCTTTCTAAAGGCCTTTCTGTTTCTATTTCATATCTGTACTCAGATATCTGATGCTTCCGCTGACGCTTGTTCGCAAGCTTATGTATTCGAGCCCTCGAGGCCCCTGGCTTGTAATATAAAGCTTGTATGACTTTATTTATGGTTTAGAGTTGTGTTGTGATATCTTCCCGTGAGTCCTTAGGCTTGATCGTGTGCATTTGCGTGTATGATTAGTGCACGATCGGGCCGGGGGCGTCACAAGTTGGTATCAGAGCCGACTGACTGTAGGAACCCCCCTTTTCCAACTCATAACTCTCGATCCATGCTTCAGGAGCTAAATCGGCTGTATAGTTAGGCACCTTGCGAGGGCCCTTAAAATCCTTGGGCAGACGCTCATTACGTATGGCCGGCACTAAACATGGCACGCCCAAATTCCTAAAGGTTACACCTGGCTCCACCGAAGTTGTCGGACGAACCGGAGAAGGTTGACGGGCCGCATATTGCGCCGCCAGCTCGGCCTCTCGACGTGCTCTACCTTGATCCACCACGTTCTGAGCATCAGCACCACCGCCCGCCGGGTTATGTCCACGAGGCTGGTTATGGTTCCGCCCACTGCTTGACACAGCTGGCTCATCAATATGCCTACTGTAACTCCGGCTTGGGCGAGGGCTGGAATGAATCCGGCTTCGACTGTAAGAATAAGCCTGCTGCTGAACCAATGCTGTCTGAAGGAGCTCTCTAGCCCTCCGCATCTCAACCGCCATTGGAGACTCGCCTTCAACCGGGATAGCCGCCAATCGTGATGTCGGAGCGATCATGTTATCCAAAGGGTTAGAGTAATGACCCGGTGGTGTTGGCATGTGTTGCGGCAGGATATTGTTCTGACGATGCGGATCCGTGGCGCGCGGCTGAACCGGCGCTCTCGCCCCAGGCGCTTCAACCCGGTCCGCCACTGGCGGGTTTCTGGTTCCTGCTCCTGGCGTGTTAAAGAGGTTCCTCGCCTCGTAAACCGGTGGCAGGCGAGACTGATGCCTCCTCCTCAGGACTTCGTTTGAAGCGTTCTGATCTAGCATGAGCCGGTAAGACTCCGACTGAATCTGCTGCGCCTGAGCATCCAACGTAACCCGCTCCGCAGCCATCCTGGCATCTTCAGCTGCCAGGTCTTCCTTAGCTTGAGCTATCTGATCTCGCAATTTCACGACTTCCGCGTTATGCTGATCTTGATTATCCGGGTTAACCTCCGTCGCCAGCAGTGTTGCCAAGGCGTCTAGTAAACCAGACAAGACTTGAGCCGGCGGGCGCGTAGGGCCTCCTGCCCCAGCTGCCGTCACCGCTGCTGACCCGGAAATCAATGCCGCTGCAGTTGAAGAGTGCTGCACTGGCTGCGTACCGGCCATGAAGATTGCAACCCGGTTCGGCGGCTCATAGGGGTCCGGAATACTATCGCCATCGGAACAGCCCCCAAGCCGACCGTCTTGCAGTTGGTACAATTACTCGGTTTCACCGGTGGATGACTCGCCATCAGAATAGACAACTGTCTCACTGTCAGATACCAATTTATCCTTAGATCCCGCACCATTGATGAATCCCACGAAGGCACGACTCATGGCGGGCTGACCTCGGGCGGGTTTTGCACGCTGAGCCGTCTCGATGATGTCGGTGCAGGTGTCCGGCTCAGGGCCCGGTTCATCGATCTTGCCAATGAAGACGTGAATTCCACCGAAGGGGACCCGGTACCCGTACTCAATTGAGCCGGCCTCGGGGCCCCAGCCTTCGTCGTCGATGTAGAGCTTGCCGCGACGACTCTTGGTCATCCGGCCCACAGCGTATCCCTTGATCCCTTCGAAGTCGCCCTTCAAGAACTCGAAACCACCGTGCGCTGGCCCCACGGTGGGCGCCAATTGTCGTGGAATAGTCACGGCAGATGTCCTAGTGTGAGGACTTAGTCGTGGAGCCATCGCAACGAGGTTAGTTTAAAGGGGTTAATCAGGACAAAGGACACGGGGAGTTTATACGGGTTCGGCCCCTTGCGGTGAAGGTGAAAGCCTAATCCAGTTTGAGGTGGTATTGCTAGGGTTTCGATGACTAGGGAGCAAATACGCTTAGCCTAGCTCTCGATCTGTTGTCTCTCGTCCCTAAACCGCCGCCGGGTCATCCCTTTATATACACAGGTTGACGCCCGACAGTTCACAGAATCCCGGCCGGCTCATAAACGTGTCCGGCTCGGTATCCACTCTTTCCTATCTTACAATACAAGTCATATACTTATGGCGGTTTACATCTATGGGCCCTAACTCGCCTTTGGGCTTTGGGCCTTCTTATTAAGTCTCCTTCATAAGTCGCCATCTTCTATGTCTTCATGGGCTTCAATATAGGTAAATCACTATGAGCATAACCCGGCCCCTCCTGGGCGGTTTATACTCAATAGTTATATCCCCAACACCCGCCGTGAGCCTCAACACTCATCGGACCGCATACATCGATATGTATTATTTCCAATAAGTCATTAGCTCGCTCCATTGTTCCGGAGAACGGAGTCTTAGTCATCTTGCCCATGAGGCATGGTTCGCAAGCATCAAATGATTCATAATCAAGTGATTCCAAAAGTCCATCCGAATGGAGTTTCTTCATGCGCTTTACACCAATATGACCTAAATGGCAGTGCCACAAAATATGTTGCATTATCATTATTAACTTTGCATCTTTTGGCATCAATATTATGAATATGTGTATCACTACGATCGAGATTCAATAAACCATTTATATTGAGTGTATGACCATAGAAGGTTTTATTCATTTAAACAGAACAACAATTATTCTCTGACTTAAATGAATAACCGTATCGCAATAAACATGATCCAATCATATTCATGCTCAACGCAAACACCAAATAACATTTATTTAGGTCCAACACTAATCCCAAATGTAGAGGGAGTGTGCGATGGTGATCTTATCAACCTTGGAATCACTTCCAACACACATCGTCACCTTGTCATTTACTAGTCTCTGTTCATTTTGCAACTCCTGTTTCGAGTTACTAATGTTAGCAACTGAACCAGTATCAAATACCCAGGGGCTACTATGAACACTAGTGAAATACACATCAATAACATGTATATCAAATATACTTTTGTTCACTTTGCCATCCTTCTTATCCGCCAAATACTTGGGGCAGTTCCGCTTCCAGTGACCAGTCCTTTTGCAGTAGAAGCACTCAGTTTCAGGCTTAGGTCCAGACTTGGACTTCTTCCCGGGAGTAGCAACTTGCTTGCTATTCTTCTTGAAGTTCCCCTTCTTCCCTTTGCCCTTTTTCTTGAAACTAGTGGTCTTGTAAACCATCAACACTTGATGCTCCCTTTTGATCTTTACCTTCGCAGCCTTTAGCATCGCGAAGAGCTCGGGAATTGTCTTATTCATCCCTTGCATATTATAGTTCATCACGAAGTTTTAGTAACTTGGTGATAGTGACTAGAGAACTCTGTCAATCACTATTTTATCTGGAAGATTAACTCCCACTTGATTCAAGCGATTGTAGTACCCAGACATTCTGAGCATATGCTCACTGGTTGAGCTATTCTCCTCCATCTTGTAGGCAAAGTATTTGTGAGAGGTCTCATACCTCTCGACACGGGCATGAGTCTGAAATACCGATTTCAGCTCTTGGAACATCTCATATGCTCCGTGGCGTTCAAAACGTTTTTGAAGTCTCGGTTCTAAGCCGTAAATCATGGCGCACTAAACTATCAAGTAGTCATCATATCGAGCTTGCTAAACGTTCATAACGTTTGCATCTGCTCCTGCAATAGGTCTGTCACCTAGCGGTGCATCAAGTACATAATTCTTCTGTGCAGCAATGAGGATAATCCTCAGATCACGGAACCAGTCCGCATCATTGCTACTATCATCTTTCAACTTAGTTTTCTCTAGGAACATATCAAAAATAAAACAGGGGAGCTATACGCGAGCTATTGATCTACAACATAATTTGCAAATACTATCAGGACTAAGTTCATGATAAATTAAAGTTCAATTAATCATATTACGTAAGAACTCCCACTTAGATAGACATCCCTCTAGTCATCTAAATGATCACGTGATCCATATCAACTAAACCATGTCCGATCATCATGTGAGATGGAGTAGTTTTCAATGGTGAACATCTCTATGTTGATCATATCTACTATATGATTCACGTTTGACCTTTCGGTCTCAGTGTTCCGAGGCCATATTTGCATATGCTAGGCTCGTCAAGTTTAACCCGAGTATTTGGCATGTGCAAAACTGTCTTGCACCCGTTGTATTTGAACGTAGAGCCTATCACACCCGATCATCACGTGGTGTCTCAGCACGAAGAACTTTCGCAACGGTGCATACTCAGGGAGAACACTTATACCTTGAAATTTAGTGAGGGATCATCTTATAATGCTACCGCCGTACTAAGCAAAATAAGATGCATAAAAGATAAACATCACATGCAATCAATATGAGTGATATGATATGGCCATCATCATCTTGTGCCTTTGATCTCCATCTCCAAAGCACCGTCATGATCACCATTGTCACCGGCTAGACACCTTGATCTCCATCGAAGCATCGTTGTCGTCTCACCAACTATTGCTTCTACGACTATCGCTACCGCTTAGTGATAAAGTAAAGCAATTACATGGCGATTGCATTTCATACAATAAAGCGACAACCATAAGGCTCCTGCCAGTTGCCGATAACTTTTACAAAACATGATCATCTCATACAACAATTTATATATCATCACGTCTTGACCATATCACATCACAACATGCCCTACAAAAACAAGTTAGACGTCCTTTACTTTGTTGTTGCAAGTTTTACGTGTCTGCTACGGGTTTAGAAGAACCGATTCTTACTTACGCAAAACCACAACATGGTGTAGTGATTGCTTTTTGATCTTCTAAAAGATCCCTCTTCATTGAAACCGGTTCAACTAAAGTGAGAGAGACAAACACCCGCCAGTCACCTTTAAGCAACGAGTGCTCGTAGCGGTGAAACCAGTCTCGCGTAAGCGTACGCGTAATGTCGGTCCGGGCCGCTTCATCTCACAATACCGCTAAACCAAGTAACAACTAGTAACGGCAAGCAATATGTATACACCCACGCCCACAACTCCTTTGTGTTCCACTCGTGCAAATCATCTACGCATAGACCTGGCTCGGATGCCACTGTTGGGGAACGTGCAATTTCAAAAAAATTCCTACGTTCACGCAAGATCTAACTAGGAGATGCATAGCAACGAGAGGGGCGAGTATGTCCACATACCCTCGTAGACCGAAAGCGGAAGCGTTTATCAACGCGGTTGATGTAGTCGTACGTCTTCACGATCCGACCGATCCTAGCACCGAACGTACGGCACCTTCGTGTTCAGCACACGTTCAGCTCGATGACGTCCCTCGTACTCTTGATCCAGTTGAGGCCGAGGGAGAGTTCCGTCAGCACGACAGCGTGGCGACGGTGATGATGAAGTTACCGGCACAGGGCTTCGCCTAAGCACTACGACGATATGACCGAGGTTCAAATCTGTGGAGGGGGGCACCGCACACGGCTAAAACAATCAACTTTGATGTGCTATTGGGGTGCCCCCTGGCCACGTAAATAAAGGAGGGGAGGGAAGAGGTGGCCGGCCCAAGGGGGGCGCGCCAGGTGTGGGGAATCCTACTAGGACTCCCCAGTCCAAGTAGGATTCCCCTCCTCTTTCCTATTCCTAGTAGGAGAAGGAGGGAAGGAGGAAGAGGGGAGAAGGAAGGAGGGGGGCGCTGCCCCCTCCTAGTCCAATTCGGACCAGCCCATGCGGGGGCGCGCGGCCACCCCTTGAGGCCCTTCTCTCCTTTCCCGTATGGCCCATTAAGGCCCACTACTTCCCCCGGCGAATTCCCGTAACTCTCCGGTACTCCGAAAAATACCCGAATCACTCGGAACCTTTCCGATGTCCGAATATAGCCTTCCAATATATCGATCTTTACCTCTCGAATATGTCCGTGATCTCATACGGGACTCCGAACTATCTTCGGTCATCAAATCACATAACTCATAATACAAATCGTCATCGAACGTTAAGCGTGCGGACCCTACGGGTTCGAGAACAATGTAGACATGACCAAGACATATCTCCGGTCAATAACCAATAGCGGAACCTGGATGCTCATATTGGCTCCTACATATTCTACGAAGATCTTTATCGGTCAAACCGCATAACAACATACGTTATTCCCTTTGTCATCGGTATGTTACTTGCCCGAGATTCGATCGTCGGTATCTTCATACCTAGTTCAATCTCGTTACCGGCAAGTCTCTTTACTCGTTCCTTAATGCATCATCCTGCAACTAACTCATTAGTCACATTGCTTGCAAGGCTTCATATGATGTGCATTACCGAGAGGGCCCAGAGATACCTCTCCGATACTCGGAGTGACAAATCCTAATCTCGATCTATGCCAACCCAACAAACACCTTCGGAGACACCTGTAGAGCATCTTTATAATCACCCAGTTATATTGTGATATTTGATAGCACACAAGGTGTTCCTCCGGTTCGGGAGTTGCATAATCTCATAGTCAGAGGAATATGTATAAGTCATGAAGAAAGCTTTAGCAATAAAACTTAACGATCATTATGCTAAGCTAACGGATGGGTCTTGTCCATCACATCATTCTCCTAATGATGTGATCCCGTTCATCAAATGACAACACATGTCTATGGTTAGGAAACTTAACCATCTTTGATTAACGAGCTAGTCAAGTAGAGGCATACTAGGGACACTTTGTTTTGTCTATGTATTCATACATGTATCAAGTTTCCGGTTAATACAATTCTAGCATGGATAATAAACATTTATCATGATATAAGGAAATATAAATAACAACTTTATTATTGCCTCTAGGGCATATTTCCTTCAAGAGCTACATCCATCACCTCATCGACTTAGGGGTTAGCTCGCCTGATCTCGAGGTAGATCTACTCTGTAACCATATCATACATCAAATACAATCAAGCAGGACATAGGGTTTTACCTCTTCGAGAGGGCCCGAACCTGGGTAAACACCGTGTTCATCGTGCCTTGTTCCCCATTGATCCTAAATCCACAGCTCAGGACCCCCTACCCGAGATCCGCCGGTTTTGACACCGACACCGGGTTCGAACTCGCGTTCTCCCCCCATTAAATTTCCTTTTTCCTTTCATCTGGGCGAAGATGGGTTGGCCCAAGTACTGTAGACGCTTCTGTGATAGTTCTCTACCGTCTCGCTTAATGCGAGAAATAGCATTCACGTTTGCTATAGGCACCGCATATCACGAGCGAGTGTATGAGCTGCTTGTTGCGTGACGCAAGACCGCTTCGCCTGCAGCCGATAGTGAGCCGGTTCAGTAATCATTTGTTCTATCACGTTGGGATCGTAATTTTTTTCTTCTTTACTTTTTTTTGTATTTTAGAAAAAACTAAATACATATAATATGAAAAAATAATTTAGTTAATATGTGACATTTCCAAAATGTTCATGTGATTCCAAAAGTGTGATTGACAGTTTCAAAAAATGTTATACAATGCAAAAAATGTTTGTGTAATTAAAAAGAAAGTTTCATACCATTCAAGAAAATGTATGTTACATTTAAAAAAATGTTCACATAGTTTCAGAAAGGTTTCATATCATTCAAAAATGTTTTAAGTGTATTTGAAAAATATTTAACACATATTAATAAAATGTTCATAATATTTATTAGAAAAAATGTTAACCATGTATTTGAAAAATGTTAAAGACATGTAAAAAATAGATGTATACGAAAAGGGCCAATTCCATTTTCCGCCTAGCTTTGTCCCGAGCTCATCTTTACCCCTAAAAACTAAAAGCGCTCAACTATACCCCTATTCCGTTAGATGGTGTTATAGAAATACCCCTTCGTGCCGTTTCCATCGGGTCAAAGGCCTTTGACCGTCTCCGAACCGTTTTCTGGACATTTTTACCCTCAATCTTCCTGTCACTTAAGGATGGGACCTGTAACTTGTTTATAAAAAGCAATCAGGTCCCTGTATCATATTTAGAAAAAGCAATGGGGTCCTTGCAATTTTTTGGAAAAAATCAATCGGGTCCTTGTGGCCATGGCGGCACCGGCCATGGTGGTGGCCGACCGCTGACGCGAGGGAGCAGTAGCAGCGCCGGACACGAGCAGCAGCTACGACGGGAGGGAGCAGCAACCGGGCAAGAGCAGCGGTGTGGGTGCGAGTTGCGGAGCCGACCGCGAGTAGCAGCAGCCGCGCCGGCCGCGCTTGGGCGAGTGCAGCGGCGTGGGCGCGAGCAGTAGAGCCGGCCGCGAGCAGCAGAAGCCGCGCTGGCCGCGCGTGGGCGCGAGCAGCGATGCCGGGAGCAAGCAGCAGCGGGGACGGGAATGAGCAGTAGCAGACGCGCCGGCCACGCGTGGGCGCAAGCAGTGGTGCCAGCGACCAGGCAGCCATGCTCCAGGTGATCTGCTTGGAGTGGCTTGCACGCCGACAAGCTCGAGCTGCACTGGCCGGCGCAGGGGAGGCCCAGGCGACATGAGTGGTGGACGGGAGAGAGAGCTCGCTGGAGAGATTAAGAGGAGAGAGAGAGAGTTTTATTTTTTGTTTTCTTTTTGTTGGGTCCCATGTGTAAGTGGTAGAGATGAGAGAGTTTTTCTTTTTTCTTTTTTACTTTCTTCAGGTGGGTCCCACCTGTAAGTGACTTAGGAAGCGAGGGGTAAAAATGTCTAGGGAACAAATCATTGATGGTCAAAAAAGGTCGTTGACCAGACGGAAACGACACAAAAGGGTATTTCCATAATGGCACCTAACGGAAGAGGGTATAGCTGAGCACTGTTTTTATTCAGGGGTAAAGATGAGGTCGGGACAAAGTTAGAGAAAAAAATGTAAATGTCCCATACAAAAAATATTGTTTTGAACTTTTTAATCATGTATATAATTTTTTTAAACATGTATAAAAAGTCTGTGCTGTATACGAAAAATGTGCAATATGTATAAAAAAATAGACATGTTTTGAAATAAAGAAAGAAAAAGAACTAAAATAAAATCAAATTAAAAAGAAAGGAAAAAATAAAAGTAGAAAAACCGAAGAAAACCAATGCTAAAACTGTGGAAAACACGACAAAAACATCATTAAAAAAAATACTTGCACAACTACAATGTTGGACCGGTCAAATTGGAGCCGCACCGCCGGTGATTCCTAATAGGAATCAGTACGAGCCGAAATAAGCTCTCGCGGCATATCACTGCCCTTTCCGCTGCGGTAGCACTATCGTTAAGGTTGGGACTTCATGAGGCAGTGTCAAAAGGCCAATGGGTTCCATGGTTTTGTCACGGCCCGACTGGTTGTGTTCAAAAGGACAAGACTTCCTACTCAGCTTTTAAGGCACTCATGTGCGCCTTATGTTGGGAAACATAGTAGAGAACAATTTTTTTTGCGCTTACGCACGCCCAAGATCAATATGAAGATGCATAACGGATTGGGATCATGATCGTTACCGTCACCGAGTTGCAGCGAAAGAAGAACGTGCCGGTGTAGATCGTACTTGTAGTCCCTCGAACCATCGATGAACGATACCTTGTACCGCCCATGAACAGTCCCTCGAACTGAAGACTGATACGTTTCCAACGTATCTATAATTTATGAAGTATTCATGCCATGTTTACAACATTTTTATATGGTTTGGGTGCAATTTTATATGATTTAAATGGAACTAACCTAGACTGACGTTGTTTTCAGCAAAACTACCGTGGTGTTGTTTTTTGTGCTGAAAGCAAAGTTCTCCAAAATGCAGCGAAACTTTTTGATGATTTTTTTGGAAGAAAAGAGGCAGTAGAAGCTTCGTGGGAGGGTCAGAAGCACCACGAGGGCCCCACAAGGCACCAGGGCGCGCCAGGTGGGGCTGGCTCGCCCTGGTACCTTGTGGGCTTCTCATGGCCCATCTTCGCGTGATTCCAACGCTGAAAAATCATATATATATATATATATATATATATAGAAAACCCCAGAAATAACCCTAGATCGGAAGTTCCACCGCCGCAAGCCTCTGTAACCACGAAAAACCAATCTAGACCCTGTTCCGGCACCCTGCCGGAGGGGGAAATCATCACCAGTGGCCATCTTCATCATCCCGGCGGCCACCATGATGAGGAGGGAGAAGTCCACCCCCGGGGCCGAGGGTTTGTACCAGTAGCTATGTGTTTAGTCTCTCTCTCTCTCTCTCTCTCGTGTTCTTGAGTTGGCACGATCTTGATGTATCGCGAGCTTTGTTAATATAGTTGGATCATATGGTGTTTTCCCATTTCTATCTTGTTGTGATGAATTGAGTTTTCCCTTTGAGATTTCGTTCTTATCGGATTGAATACTTTTATGGATTTGAGAGCACTTGATGTATGTATTGCTATGAATACCCGTGGTGACAATGGGGTATCATATTGATTCACTTGATATATGTTTTGGCACTCAACTCGCGGATTCCTGAGGTGACATTGGGGTAATCTATGCATAGGGGTTGATGCACATTTTCGTCCTTGTTTCTTCGGTAGAAATCTTGGGGCACTCTTTGAGGTTCTTTGTGTTGGATTGAGTATTATGAATCTGAAATTGTTTGATGCATATCGTATAATCAACTCACGGATGCTCGTGGTGACATTGGAGTATCTAGGTGAGATTAGAGTTGGTTGATGTGTATCATATGGTGTTATTTTAGTATGAACTCTTGGGCTGTTTGTGACACTTATAGGGATAGCTCGATAGATCGAGCGGAAAGGATAACTTTGAGGTGGTTTCGTACCCTACAAACAATTTCGTCTTATGTTCCCACTAGATAAGAACTTTGGAGTGATTCTTCATCGCACTTTGAGGGATGGTTATATGATCCAATTATATTAGTATTGTTGAGAGATTGCACTAGTGAAAGTATGAACCCTAGGCCTCATTTTCAAGCATTGCAATACCGTTTGTGTTCACTTTTGTTACTTGCTACCTTGCTGTTTTTTATTGTTACTATTACAAAAACCTATATCTACTACCTTATTACACTTGTATCACCATCTTTTCGCCGAACTAGTGCACCTATACAATTTACCATTGTATTTGGTGTGTTGGGGAAACAAGAGACTCTTTGTTATTTGGTTGCAGGGTTGTTTGAGACAGACCATCTTCATCCTATGCCTCCCACGGATTGATAAAGCTTAGGTCATCCACTTGAGGGAAATTTGCTGCTGTCCTACAAAACTCTGCGCTTGGAGGCCCAACATGAGTCTACAAGAACAAGTTGTGTAGTAGACATCAAGCTCTTTATTGGGCGCCGTTGCCGGGAGGTGAGTGCTTGAAGGTATATCTTTCGATCTTGCAATTGAATCTTTTAGTTTCTTGTTTTATCACTAGTTTGGTTTATAAAAGAAAACCACAAAAAATGGAATTGAGGTTGCCTCATATTATTCGTCTTTATCATGTCTTTCTTGAAAATGATGGAAAGGAAAATTGTGCTCAATTGATAGAAGAAGAATTCAATAAAATGTTTGGCATAAAATCTTTGAATGATGAGCATGATTGCAATGTTGTTAGTTTGAATTCTATGAATATCCATGATGCTAATGATATGCAAAGCCACAAGCTTGGGGATGCTATGTTTGATGAAGATGATATTTTTAGTCCCCCAGTTTTGATGTGCAAATTTGTTATAATGATTGCCTGCCTCCTATTTATGATGATTACATTGATGAAAGTGGGTTTGGAAGAGTGTCAACTCTAGGAAGTAATGATCCCACTATTTTGGAGGGTGTTGAATCTTATTGTAATAATTATGAAAGTAGATTTGGAGAGGTCATGACTTTATTTAGAGATGAATCCACTATTTTGGAAGAGGTTTCAATTGACTATGATAAAAAGGTTGCTATCTATGATGATTATTGTGATGACATGTATGCTATAAAGAATAATGATAACCATGAAACTTGTCATCATGATTTTTATTTTCAATTGGATTATTCCAATCAAGTATCACATGATAGTTATTTTGTTGAGTTTGCTCCCACTATTATGGATGAGAAGAAATTTGCTTATGTGGAGTGTAATAAATTTTTTATGCATGTGGATCATGAAAAGAATGCTTTATGTGATAGATATATTGTTGAATTCATTCATGATGCTACTGAAAATTATTATGAGAGGGGAACATATGCTTTTACATATTGCAATAATATCAAGTTTCCTCTCTATGTGTTGAGAATCTTGAAGTTTTGCTTGTTTTGCCTTCCTATGCTAGTTGATTCTTGTTCCCATATGTTGTTTGCTCACAAAATCCCTATGCATAGGAAGTGGGTTAGACTTAAATTTGCTAGTCATATGCTTCATGATGCTCTCTTTGTGTTTCAATTCTTATCTTTTATGTGAGCATCATTGAAATCATCATGCCTAGCTAAAAAGGCATTAAAGAAAGCGCTTGTTGGGAGACAACCCAACATTTACCCCTAATATTTTTGTGTGTTCACATGATTATGATACTGTATTAATCATGTTTTATAGCTTTTGTTTCAATAAAGTGCAAGGTAAAGCCTTTGGGATAGTGTGGATGATAGTTGACTTGATTCTGTGCAAAAACAGAAACTTTTGCTCCCAGTAACAGAATTGTTAAAAATCACTGGAGTGTCGAAAAATTCTGATGTTTTTAAAGATGATTTATCTACAAATTTCCTATGTTTTCATAAATTTTCAGAAGTTTTGGAGTTACATAAATATAGTCATTATTCAGATCTTTACAGACTGTTCTGATTTTGACAGATTCTATTTGCAATGCATAGTTTGCTTGTTTTATGATTTATATGGCTTATATTGCTTAATATAAATTGTGGAAATTACAGAGTACAGTAGGCATTATGTGGAAACAATTATGAATCTTGTCTTTGATAGTACTCAAGTGGATGATTTGTTTTACTATGCTAACCCATCTCACGAAGTTCCGATAAGTTTTGTGTGATTGAAGTTTTCAAGTTTTGGGTGAAATATCGATATGAGGAGAAGAAGGAGTGACAAGACCCTAAGATTGAGGATTCCCAAGGCACCCAAGGTAATATTCAAGGAAGATCCAAGCAACTAAGCTTGGGGATGCTCCGGAAGGCATCCCCTCTTTCGTCTTCAACATTATCAGTAACCTCACTTGGAGCTACATTTTTATTCGTCACATGATATGTGTTTTGCTTGGAGCATCATTTTATTTTATTAGGATTTGCTTGCTGTTATTTAGAATAATGTTTTGCATCTTTTATTTCAATAAAAGTGTCAAGCATAGCCTTTACCATGCTTATTTTGCAAGTCTATATGTTGCTGTTTGAAAACAGAAAGTTTATTGTTATGTTTTGAATATTTGTGAATAGTCAGAACATGATAAAATCTTGAAATTTTTACACGGTTAGATATGAAAAATTTTCTACAGTGTGGTCATTGTTCAGGATTTTTGGAGGTAGGGAAGTGTGAGGATAATTGCACTCTTTATAGACTGTCCTATTTAGACAGATTGCTGTTATGTTTGCATTGTTTGCATATGTTTGCTTGTTTAATGATTCTATTTGAGGATAGGAGTATTAAATATGCAGAGGCATTTAGTATGCAATGTTAAATAATAATTTTAGTGATTTGCTACAGTATATAATGATAAGGTTATTGCATTGATTTATACTAACTTATCTCACGAGTTCTTGTTGAGTTTTGTGTGGATGAAGTTTTTAAGATTTAGGGAAACCGTGATATAAAAGGAATTAAGGAGACACAAAAGCTCAATCTTGGGGATGTCTAAGACATGCCAAGATAATATTCCAAGAAGTCTCAAGCATCTAAGCTTGGGGATGCCCCGGTAGGCATCCCACCTTTCTTCATCAACAATTATCGGTTAGCCTCGGTTGAGCCTAAGGTTTTGCTTCTTCACATGATGTGTACTATTGTTGGAATACCATTTTATTTTGTTTTGTTTGCTGTTTGAATAAAATACTTAGATCTGAAATTTTTAAATGAGCGAGAGTCCTCAAATAGCTACCCATTTACTTAACTACTCGCTTGATCACTTATATGTTTCTGGAGTAGTTTGTCGAACACTCTCATGCTTCACTTATATTATTTTGAGAGTTTATAATAGTGATGAAAATTTGCACAAGCTATGAAATTGGTCCTAATATGATGAATATCCAAGAAGGATATAATAAATACTTTCATAGAGATCATTGGATATGATAAGTTTGATTCCTTGCAATAGTTTTGCGATATGGAGATAATAATATGTGAGTCATGTTAGTGAGTAATTGTGCTTTAGTAGGAATATTGGTGTTAAGGTTTGTGATTTCCTATGCAAGCACGAAAGTCAATAGTTATGCAATGAAGTTATATCCTACTTGTGGTGCATTATTCGGTGTTAGTTATGTTTAATGCTCGTTTATGATCGTTTTCGTTTCTTGGTTGGTCGCTTTTCAATCTATTTGCTAGCCTCCATTTGTACTAAGCGGAAATACTGCTTGTGCATCCCAACTCCTTAAACCAAGTTATGCCAAATGAGTCCACCATACCTACCTATATGTGGTATTTCCATGCCGTTCCAAGTAAATTTGTATGTGCCAACTCTAATTTTTAAAATGAATTTCCTTTTTGTGTGCCCGTACCGCTCATCAAGCGGCAGGGGGTGGCCAATATTTACCATGCTAGATGTGTTATTCTCAAGATGAGTGTTTATTCACTTGTCATTGCACGAGAGTGTGGCAGGTAATAGGGCTGCCTAGTCCCGAAATGAGAAGAAATTTTATTTATGTTGTCAGTAATAAATTCCTTGGAAAGTGTTGGTATGGAAGGCACCCATGGATAGAGCTAGCAAAATAAACATGGATTGTGAAAGAATGGTGAAAAAAGGAATAAACTTTATTTTATGTTTGGGAACCGCCTATGATGTATCTAGCATGGAAAGTATTGTGAATTCCCGTGGTTATATGATACAATTATATTAGTATTGTTGAGAGATTGCACTAGTGAAAGTATGAACCCTAGGCCTCATTTTCAAGCATTGCAATACCGTTTGTGCTCACTTTTGTTACTTGCTACCTTGCTGTTTTTTATTGTTACTATTACAAAAACCTATATCTACTATCCTTATTACACTTGTATCACCCTCTCTTCGCCGAACTAGTGCACCTATGCAATTTACCATTGTGTTTGGTGTGTTGGGGACACAAGAGACTCTTTGTTATTTGGTTGCAGGGTTGTTTATGAGAGACCATCTTCATCCTACGCCTCCCACGGATTGATAAACCTTAGGTCATCCACTTGAGGGAAATTTGCTACTGTCCTACAAAACTCTGCGCTTGGAGGCCCAACACGAGTCTACAAGAACAAGTTGTGTAGTAGACATCAAAGACCGAAAGCACGGCCTCTCTACTTGGTTGCAAGCGTGCAACCTTCACGATCTGGCAGCGCTTCACCGTCCAGAGCTAATCGTCGCCAGAGAATTAGAGGAAGGAGATTAGATCCATACAAGGCTTCTAATTATGAGGACAAGAGGATTAGCCTAGCTCTAATTACTCAACTAGGACCAAGTAGAACTAGAACTAGAAGAACTAGAGGAGGCTCCAAAACTTGTGCGTCGAAAAGAGCACTAAACCTCAAGTATATATAGTATAGAGGGGAGAGGGAGGGCTGCCACCAAGGTGGAAGGAGCCCCCCTTGCTGCGCCGGCCTAGGGGGGAGGAGTTTGACTCCTCCTCCACCCCAATTCGGTCTCCTTCCTTAGGGAAGGGGCGCCTCCCCCACTTGGGCCTTTGTGGCCGGAGTTGCCTTCCACCTCTTGGCCTTTTTAGACCCGTTGATATTAAATTAAATATAAAAATAATTCATAATATTTTCATATTATTATATATATAATTTGACATCCCCGGAAACATTTTCCACACACACACACACACATATATATATAATATACCCGGTATTACACGATATTCACCGAACCCCTTCCGATGACCCCGAAATGCTTCCGGATCCTCTCGGAACTATTCCGAATATTAATGAAACAATTTAACAACTATATTCTCATCACTCCCATCTTACTAACACTTAGTAGATCATGATTGCCTTAAGCTTGTGACCCCATAGGTTCGGTAACTCATAGACATGAACGAAACCGTTCGTTCAATGACCGATAGCAGGACCGTGGACGTCCATATCAATCCCTATGAGCACACAAATGCTATTCGAGTGAACCTATGGTTATAATGTGATGTTACCTTTGCTTCACGATACTTCACAAAACCCGGGATGCATCGGTATCCTCCTGAGTCATCACCAGGCTCGCTATACCAAAATCCTCGTTACCGGTTTTGTTCTTCTTTCTTGTTGTTGTGTTCCGGCATCTCCGTGGTGTAGTCATCTATGTCTGGCTAGACGATGATGGATACCGTTACACCAAGAGGTCCCTAAGAATATCTCTTCATCGTTGGAGGAGAAAATACCACTCTCGAGCTATCCGGCCACTTGTCAAACTTTCCGATGAACCTGTAAGTTGTCGTTATGATCACTATGTTACAGGTGATGTTTGAACAACCCCAAAGCCCACTATACGGTACAAAGTGACCATGATACTCTCATTGTCTAAGGAGAAAAATCACACGTTAACACTCCATGTTCTTACAGTTGACTAGAAATGATATTAACTCAATTCATAACATACAAGATTGGGTCGATTCAATATGACCATTCTTCTAACGTCATAATCTCAATGTTGTTTTTGGACTATCGTTATACTGAACGATATCCTAAGATCCGGAAAGCGTGATCACCAACAACACTTGAGCTAGTCCTAGAGGCAAGACTAGGATCCTTTTATTTTTCCGTTTATAATTCCACACGTGCATATGATTTTTCCACTGAATTGCATATTCCAGGATCATAGCAGTTATAGCATAGAATGTAAACTCTATAATTATGAATATGGAAATATAGTAATACAAATATTATTGCTACTAGGGAATATTTCCAATAGTCTCCACTTGCACTAGAGTCAATAATCTACTTGCGTGTTTATCTAACTCCAATGGCTATCTGGTGTAGCACATGCTCTGCTAGTGGCAGAGCCTTCGTTACCGGACCTGACATTCTTAAAATCCTAATGGTATTTGTGTCGGTAATATCCGGTTCTTTTGTGTAATCCTTTTGTTACATTAATGATAATACTATATCTCCATATAGTCCATTCTATAGTAACACTATATTTCCATATAGTCCAATTGCTATCTTCATATAGTCAATATTCATTTGGAACTACATCATTATCTATCAATAAACTTTTATTGATCTATATTACATCCTATTGAAAAACTTCTCAAGTCTCAATCTATATCATTTATACATCCACAATTTATGTTCGTTTCTGAAAATTATTTCAAAAATTATACCCTGATAGTTAATTCATATCAGTCATGAAGTTGTCTTTGTGTAACCTTTATAACAAATATTTTGTGTAACTATTTACAACAATCTCTTCATCTCCTCCAAGGATAATAAGCAAAACCTTTGTCCAATTGAGGTACTTAATCTTTAAGTAATCACCCTAGTGAATCTCTCCAGGATCACTACGATACTTACTACTAATGATTAGTTCATACGAAAACATATGGCTTTGTACATTTGATAGCACATATGATGAATTCAATCTCTGAAGTAAATTGAATTCTATTCATCCGCACATACTCATCAACTATTGGTTTCTGCACAGTGTCATGCTATGTGACATTTTGAAAAAAAAAATCTCCTTTTAAACTTCTTTAAAACTCTGTCACAGTGCATGTCTTAGTATAATCAGATGTATCAATCTATCTATATAGATTTTCATCCAATAATTCTAAGTCCTTTTAGAAACATGATTTTAATCTTTTGTGCTAATATACTTTATCAAGTAATATGTCATACATATGTAAGATCAGAAATGTCATAGAGCTCCCACTAAACTTCTTGAATCCACAAGCTTTTTGATAAATTCCAATTTTTTATCAAAATTACAGCTACTTGATACATAATTTCAAATCATACATATGGCTTTGAAATATTTATATCATTCTGGTATTCCAACAAAACCCATTTTGGTTGTATCTTATTTACATCCTGGTTGAAATCTCTTTCAAAATAGTTTTTGTTTACTCATCTGTTATATATCAATAACACTCACCATTGTAATCCATTAATACTTTTAGTATTACTACTAACAAGAAGATTTGACAAGATAATTCTTCCATTCCTACAAAACTCTTTTGTAAAACTTTTCTTTCAGGATCATTATGCATGAATAATCGAAGATCCATTTATACACTTTCTGAAGGTTTCTCCAAGTTCAAAACTTGTTATATGGACTTCACTTTGGATTTAAATGGTTTGAGTAATACCTATCTTTAGCTGGGCGCCATCACTGCTTCCTCGTACTCGCAGGTTTCATCTTCTTCTAAGATGAAATATTCAGTAGATTCAATAATCTTTCCTGACCTTTGCATTTTGTTACAGTCTTAACTAAAGTTCCACATCTAATATAGTAGTTTATTTTCTTAGTTTATAGCGAAATAATCCAGAACATTTCTGGTTTAGCCTTGTTATAACTTAAGCCAGAGATTTAATAATCTCAATAAGCTGTATCATCCTCCCACTTACTCCTTTAACGAGTAAACCTTTTTCTCAAAAAATATTTATTTTCTGACAAACTTTTTGTCCATTGATTTTGTGCGAGGAACACAAAACCTACAATCAAGCATTGGTCTGAAATATTCTATAACTCTTTGTAGTTTTATCAGACATTTAGATGGTGCATCTGTTTAGTGAATATTATGTTGTTTCATCTATAAATCTCCAAAATTTAATAAGAGCAGATCGGTAATAATAATTCCACAATTATTCAATTGTTTGCTAAACTTATGACTTAGATATATTTGTTCAGGAAAAAGAATTCTTTTATCTTTCATCATAATGATATTATATCTTCATCCTAAATTTCTTTGAAATATTTCAATCCTTATGTTTAAGTAAATCATATTTACTCATGACATTGATGAAGTATAAATATTCACCGCGCCCTGTTATATCCATCAGATTTTATACATCTCAATGTATTCAATCAATTTAAAAGACCTTTATACTTCATCTTTATGAAGATCAATTATCCGATATAACCAAGCACTGCCACACACAAGTGGTTTTATCAGTCTTCTCAAGATGTTTAGCTTTAATGTTATAGATCACAAACTTCAAGATTCATCAAGAATAAACCATCACATAATAGAGGTTTAATAAAAAACATATTCTAATAATAATCCGAACAACTATTGTCTTGAAACTTATAAGAATATTCATCGCATAACCCATGGGATAATGCATTACATAACTCCGAAGCATAATAACTATTATTTCAGTTCTAAAACTGAAGACATGACTTTGATGGTCTCCGAGCAGCGATCCTATCATCATTCCCGACTTGTATCATGACTTAATCTCTTCCCTCCTTGTGAGCCCTATGTAGTCCCTGTATCGGTTTAAAAAATGAAAGCAACCGATTAGTATCAAATACTCATGACATATAGAAATTATACAAGTAGAATAACATTAACTTTGTATTATGATTATACCTTTACTGAAAGAACCGTTCTTCTTATTCGCCAAGTACTGCTTCCAGTTACGCTTGTAGTGTCCTTTCTGCTTGCAGTAGAAACATTCAGTCTCTTTAGAGGCTCCGCCCTTGTTCTTCTTCTGAGACTCGGTCTTACCGGCTTCAGTAGATTTCTTCTTCTTGGATTTGCCCTTCTTCTTGAAACTGGTGGTCTTGTTGACCATTAACATTGTTTTGTTCTTCTGCATTCCAGCTTCCGCAATTTTGAGTATTGCAAACAACTCGTTTGCACTTTTCTTCATCCCATTCATGTTGTAATTCACGATAAAGCCATCGTAAGATGGGGGGAGTGAAGCAAGCACAATATCTGTATCGAGTGTTGGAGGAATTCCAAATTCCAGAGAAGCCAGTCTACCAACATAGGCAGCAAGCTTTACTATATGCTCACCCATTGAGAAACCCTCTTTCATCTTGCATTCAATCAAGGCCTTGGTTAATTAAAAATGTTCAGTCCTTGCCTGCTTCTTATACAGAACTTCCAGCGACCCAATTATGAATTGAGTACTAGATCATTCAAAATGCTTCTGTAGTTCAGGATCCATGCAAGTTAACATGAGGCACTGGACTGAATCATAGTCATCACTACGAGCAGCGTAAGTAGCAACTTCTTCTGGTGTTGCATCCTTTCCAGGAGCATCACCTAGGGGCTGATCCAGCACGTACTCCTTCTTAGCACTCCTGAGAACAAATCTCATGTTTCGGATCCAATCCGCATAGTTTCCACCATTAGCAACCAACTTTTCTTTCTCTAACATACGGTCTAAGTTGAACATATTGTGAGCCATTGATCTACAATGATAAGACACAAGATTCATTTAGAAATTTATCATAATTAATGTTGCACTAGTGTTTAAATAATTTTAATATAAAGTGCACTCCCACTCAAATCAATATCTCTCATAATTGAAAGTGAGTGATTCGAGACCCTGATCTTGTTCACAGCCATTGATGTGGACATCACTGATGACGTGAATTTTGACCCGTAGGAAATCTTTTGCCAATCATATCACCATATGACTCTTGTTCTTCTTTCCATTCTTCATGCTCTGAGCTCAGAACAATTCTGCCAGAACTTCAAGACAACTGAGTGTTATCTGCTTGCTCAGTCTGACCTTGCCGGTCTTACACTTCACGATCCGTTTGTACTCATGTGGACATGACGTACTCCGGAAAGCCACATGTTATAGACGGTTGCAACACTGGGAAGAACACCTTTTCACTTGATATTTACTGTGAGAGATCACGGAGTAAGATTTTCTATCATAGCTCGCCACAAAACTAGTTAAGGTTTTTGACGGTGTAAAAGTTTCCAAAAATCCTGGAAAAAATACTGAAACAACACACCTATAATATAACATGATCCAACGGAGGGATTGAAAAGTTATGAATGTAAGTGTCCCAGGAAAAAATGGTTATATATATATATATAGACACACGTCGTACTGAGCTGAAATGCTTGTTTTTTTCCCGAGGACACATAAATGCATATTTTCACAATCACTCCGTTGTATCATCTTATTACATTAGACGGATGCTCTAGTATTTATTTCATATTTTTTGATAACTTTTAAACCGTTAAAAGCATAGAGAGCCTAAACAAGTTCTGTGGCAAGCAATTGTAGACACAGTTTAACCGAGAGATAACCCTAATAATTGACTACTTCGTAATCAAAGGGTGCAAACAACAAAGGGATAAACATCTCAGGCAGTTCATAAAAGCATGGTATTGTATAGCCCTGGGCGCCAGGAATCCTCCATGATCATCTTCAATATTCTGTTGAAGCATCGTGACGGCCAATATTTCGTTGCCGTGGCAACCATTTCAAAAACATTGCCGTGGCGGTAATTTCAGAAAACGTTGTCTTTGTAGCCTTTGTTCTAGTAGCTGAAATAAATTTGTAGCCTTCGTTCTGTTTAGTTTACACAATCAAGACTTGCTGTGGGACTATTTTAAATGATATTAACTAAGAATAACTATGCACAAGAGAAAGTCTTTTAAGACTTGGGAGTTGAGAAAATTGTAGTAGAAGTAATGTTTGAATTGCTCAACCCCATGTTGTTAATTTTAATAGACTTGATAGCACTTGTGGATTGAATTGTCTACAGGAACTTAGTTGAAGGGTGAATGAGATTATGCCAAAAATCTGTGTTGTATCTTTTGCATGGTGCTTCAGCTCCTTGCTGGTGCCATGGACCACTACTCTATGCACGTGTACATGTGTAAATGTGGCTTCATCACCTTTCTTGATGTTATGCTGAGGACTCCGCTGGCCAATGAACGATCCACCTAGAGCGATAGCTCGGATTTTGGCTATGAGTTTGTTACCGTACGTAGTGGCAACACTACAAACGCATATTATTCAGCTTTCTCTTGAAATGGTGCGTATGTGGTAAATAAAGGGGATTGATCAAAAGAGCTCGAAATAGACATATATCAAAGGTCCATAGTTCCCAAACATTAAGCCACAACGAAAACCTATGCATGTCACATGGTTGGCATAATCCCTTCACGTGGCAATGAAAGTTTCAGCAAACAATGATTGAAATAAGTGCTTGACAGCCTTGAGGAGGAAATGATTGTGGGTGTGCTTAAGAGCATTAGAGCATTAAATTTTACTACATGCTCTCACTCCCTAACCTATGTTTTATTGGCTCTATCTAAAGAAAACTCTTCTGTGCATTCCCGGCAAACAAGTGTTGTCTAGAATAAATAGAATAGAGTGTTGCAAAGTTGTTTTATCTAGTAGATCAAGAACTTTGTGTTGATTATATTTGCTTCACTAACACTTGCACTATAACCATGCCACTGCTACAGCTATGCTAAGTTTTCAGGTTAAGAAGCGGAGGGCTATCTCGGCATACCGATCGTAAGTGAACCAAAACCTTCTTGTTATTTCGGTTTAAACAACTGAGTTCCTTATGATTCAGATTTCTCTTTATGTTGCTCGAGGATGATCAAGCTTAAGCTTGGGGGAGTTGATGAGTGATATTTTTACACTCATTTCACCTTTGTTTAAACCGAGATATTTCAATTAAAAAGAGATATTCGCTCCGATATTGGTACTAATGACTAATGAATGCAAAATATTCCACAAATCCTATCTTTGATATGTTTCCACAGGAAATGAGCTAAAAAGGGAAGAAATCCCGTGTGGAAATGGAATGGAAGAAGAATGGAGGAAGAAAGCATCAACATGAAGCATCTGCGCGAAAACAACAGAAAAGACGGTGTTCCGAGCGCCCGTATGAGCGCTTGTTTGGCGTGAATTTCGAGGCAGATCGTCCACCTGAAAAACTTTCGTTAAAGGGACACCATCGAAATGTCAACAGGGAGACGAGCACAGAAGCCAGAACCTCTTCGTCATCATCCTCATCCACAAACCCTAGCCGCCGCCATTGCCATAGCCATCTCCACCACCACCGTAGTGCTCATCCATCCCATTCATGCTTGTAATCATGCATCGCACAAGGCATCCATTGTAAGACATATTGCAATCAATCAATCTCAAGATGTGTTCTTCAATGTTTTCTTCCCGCGATCTGATCTCCATGTGTGAGTAGTTCGGTAAGGTATGGGTTGAGGCATAAGCCTTGCAACCCAAGGTATTTGTTGAGGAGATCAATGGAAGACTTTGAAATAACGTCCCGTATGTGTGAAATAAAATTGTTCTGTGAAGTTGTCTCTTGTCTTCACGATCTTCATCCCTCTAGGTACCCAGGATCATGGAGATCGAGCACCGGTGAGGCTAGGAGCAAGGAGACCTTGAACTGTTATACCGAACACCGGTGACAGTAAGGTTCAGTAGGGTAACATGGATCATATCCTTGGGGAGAAATGGGGTGTAGTCATTAAACGCCCAAAGCTCTTGTCTGATTTCATTATCTAATTTATCAAGGCAACCCCGCGCGATGGTAGGGCTTGTGGTAGGACAACTGATTCTTGATGCAGGACTCGTGCCGGTCAAGATGTTATTTGGACACATCCGCCACTTTGATTCGTAACAAGCACATCTCGATGGGTGACTTCCAGCGCACAAGTTAATATCTTATTTGATCCCAGCGCAAACACAAGGTTGTAAGCATAAGACCTCATACCCGTACCTCTTTTTATTATAAGTGTTTGAATCGCTATTTTCTTGCTTATCCGGTCAAAAGATGGATTTGACACTTTGACAAAAGCTTGCTAGAGACCATCGCTTCAAGGGAATCTTCCTCTCGTGGGTTCGATAACCCAGGGTCACCTCTCGAAAAATAGGCGCGGGATACTCTTTTCTATTCCAATACCAGATCAATAAAAGGACGTATCATCAGATCGTCGATAGCCAGAGCCGACCGATTGTTAGAAACTTGTGAAAAGCAACACCATGCCGTCGATGAATTGAACCAAAGCAAAACTCGAGGGAAGCATAGCAAGAACATCAACCCTCACAATCACATGTGATCTAGATCGCAACCTGCACCTACTCATACAACTGCTCATGATACCACTGTTGGCAAAAGTAGTAGAAAACAAAAAAAATCGCGCCTATGCACACCCAAGATCAATATGAAGATGCATAACGGATTGGGATCACGACCGTTACCGTCACCAAGTTGCAGCGAAAGAAGAATGTGTTGGTGTGGATCATACTTGGAGTCCCTCGAACCATCGAGAACGATCCCTCATACCGCCCATGAACAGTCACTCAAACTGAAGACCGAAAGCACGGCCTCTCTACTTGGTTGCAAGCGTGCAGCCTTCACGTTCCGGCAACGCTTCACCGTCCAGAGCTAATCGTCACCTGAGAATTAGAGGGAGGAGGTTAGAACCACACATGGCTTCTAATTATGAGGACAAGAGGATTATCCTAGCTCTAATTAGTCAATTAGGACCAACTAGAACTAGAACTAGAAGAACTAGAGGAGGCTCCAAAACTTGTGTGTTCAAAAGAGCACCAAACCTCAAGTATATATAGGATAGAGGGGAGAGGGAGGGTTGCCACCAAGGGGGAAGGAGTCCCCCTTGGTGCGCCGTCCTAGGGGGGGGGAGGAGGAGTCTGACTCCTCCTCCACCCCAATTCGGCCTCCTTCCTTAGGGAAGGGGCGCCTCCCCCACTTGGGCCTTTGTGGCCCAAGTTGCCTTCCACCTCTTTGCCTTTTTAGGCCCGTTGGTATTAAATTAAATATAAAATAGTTCTAAATATTTCAGACCATTATATATATATTTAACATCCCCAGAAATATTTTCCACCTATATATATTTATCGGTAATACTCTGTATTACCCAATATTTACCGAAACCCTTCCCATGACCCCGAAGCGCTTCCGGATCCTCTCGGAACTATTCCGAATATTAATGAAACAATTCCACAAATATATTCGCATCACTCCCGTGCTACTAACACTCAGCATATCATGATTGTCTTAAACTTGTGACCCCGTAGGTTCAGTAACTCATAGACATGAACGAAACCGTTCATTCAATGGCTGATAGCGGGATCGTGGACATCCATATCGATCCCTATGAGCACATGAATGATATTTGGGTGAACTATGGTTATCATGTGATGTTCCCTTTGCTTCGCGATACTTCATAAAACCCGGGATGCATCGGTATCCTCCTGAGTCCTCAACATGCTCACTATACCGAAATCCTCGTTATCGGTTTTGCTCTTCTTTCTCATTATTGTGTTCCGGCATCCTCGTGACATAGTCACCTGTGTCTGGCCAGACGATGATGGATGCCGTTACACCAAGAGGGCCCTAATAATATCCCTCCATCGTCGAAGGAGCAAATCCCACTCTCGAGCTATCCGACCACTTGTCAAACTTTCCGATGAACCTGTAATTTGTCGTTATGATCACCGTGTTACAGGTGACGTTTGAGCAACCCCAAAGCCCACCGTACGGTAAGAAGTGACCACGATACGCTCATGGTCTAAGGAGGAAAATCACGCGTTAACACTCCGTGTTATTGCAATTGATTACAAACGATATTAACTCAATTCGTAACATACAAGATTGAGTCGATTCAATATGATAGTTCTTCTAATGTCATAATCTCAATATTGTTTTAGGACTATCGTTATACTTAACGATACCCTAAGATTTGAAAAACGTGATCACCAACAACACTTGAGCTAGTCCCAGAGGCAAGACTAGGAAGCTTTTATTTTATCGTTTATCATTCCACACGTGTATATGAGTTTTCCACTAAATAGCATATTCCAGGATCATAGCAGTTATAGCATAGAATGTAAACTCTACAATTATGAATATGAAAATATAATAATACAAATATTATTGCCTCTAGGGCATATTTCCAACACCTTATGTGGGCCATGGCCATTAGCTCGGTCGCCTGAGTCGGTCACTCGCTCGCGCACGCACGTGAAGGAGCTCACGTCACTAACCATTTGATCGTTGGCTTTTGGCAATAATCCTTGAATTTGCAAAAACAAAAATCTTAATTTGAGAAAACTTAGTAAATTTTAAAAAGTTCATGAATTTTGAAAAGGAAAATCAGGAATTTAAATTTTTCAGGAATTTTAGAAAATGACCAATTTTTTTTAAAAAATAGCAATATTTTAAAAGTTCATACATTTAATAAAATTTCATGAATTTAAAAACATTCATTAATTTGAATGAAGTTTGTGATTTAAGTAAAGTTCATGAATTTGGAAAAAGATTGTGATTTATGAAAAATAAATGAAAAACAGGGAAAAGGAGAAGGATAAAGAAAAAAAAATAAAAACCACCCAAACAAAAGAAAAACTAGAGAAGGAAGCATCTACAAGCTTCCCAAAGTCAAAATGAAAAAGTAACTCGCCAAAACCTGGCGTGCTGCATTTTTTAGCGTTACGTGGGTTGTGTACATTTGACGCTATGTGCGACGAGAGAAAAACCCGTAAATCTGCCGAGCCCCAGATGGGGTGTGCACCATTAGAAAACACGGCCTTAGGCGCCAAACAGAGATTGGCCAAAAAGTCATCATTCTTAGCAGAAAGGATATTTCTGAAAAAGAAAAAAGGGACAAGGATAATGGGTTGTCATGGTAGTGGTTTGTGCCCTTTTTGCGACCGAGTGGAAAATACTAATCACATCTTCTTTCGATGTGTATTTGCTCAATTTCTTTAGGGATGTGTTAAGAGACACCACCGGCTGCAGCTGGGCGCCTGCGTTGGTGGCGGATTTCCATATGTTTTTCTCTAGACTATCGAGATCTCATTGAAAGATAGCGTGGTTGGTTTTTGCTGCTCTTGCATGGTCTTTGTGGAGCATTCGCAACAAAGCCCTTATGGAAGGACTCTTTGTTAAACAAGCGGCTGACATCGTGTACAAAATGATTATTTTCTTACAGCTATGGAAGCCGCTGAGCAAGACATCAGAGGCATTTGTTCTTGAGGAGCTATGTATCAAGCTTCGCCACCACGCTAAGACCCTTCGACGCATTCACGATCAACGGCAGCGCTGGGGCGAAGCCATTATAGAGTAGTTGTTTTGGCCCTTATTGTCTGTATCGAACTTGTTTATTTTCCGTTGTACTTATGGCTCGTGAACCTTTTGTAAGAGCATCTCTAGCAGACCCTGCATAACACGAAACTGTAAACTGTAAACGCAGTTTACAGTTCGCACGGGGGCGATTATGCAGGCTCAAAATCACCGCGGCAGAACATAACCTGTATCCAAACCCGTAAAATTTAAAAAACTAGTTTCGCGCGAGAAATTTAAGCAAAAGCTCGCCGGAACTCGCTCGCATAGATAGTTCTTCTTCATATAAGTTCGTACACAGCATGCATATATTACATATAAGTTCGGGGGAGCTAAGCCGGGCCTACGCTACCGTACCAGTACACAAAATTGAGCTCATCGGAGCTCGTGCGGTAGCTGACCAGCGGCGGCGCTCAATCAGAGTCGGAGGAGTCGAGGTCGATGTAGAGCTTCGCCTGCTCCGCCTTCATCATCGCAGGTCAGCCTCCTTGGACGCGTGCGCCTGCGATGCGGCGACGCCCGTCTGGAGGAAGAGACACTCGTACTCGAGCTCGCGGCGGATGCGCTCTTCCAGCTCCTCCTGCTCCCTCGCCGACCGCTCGAGGACGACGCGCTCGAGGTGCTCCTCCTGCCCCGGGGGGAGGTAATCATCGGGCCCGATCAGGCCTTGGCGCGGCGGCACATCGGGCTCTATGGCGCGCGGCGCGAGCTCCTCCTCCGGCTCCCTCTTCACCGAAATGAGCCGCGAGCTCGATGCGCCCGCGGATGATGAGCTCCCCGCGGACTAGGAGCCGGAGAAGGTGTGGCGGCGGCGGGCGAGCTCGCGATCAAACTCGTCCAGCTCGCGGCGGTCGAACGCCGGCGGCGGCCGGCTACCGCGATTGAGCCACCGACGCGCCCTCCGCTTGCGCGCGGCGGCGGCGCTCCGCCTCATCCCCGGAGCTACCATAGCCGTCCATGGCTTTGGCAGGCTCGCCGGCGGCAAGAAATCGAGTGAGGCGGTGGGGAATCGGGGAGGGGGGGGGGGGGATACGCGGCGGCGGGCGGCTGCGGGGCGATAGGGTTTTGACCCGCATCTGCCTCGCAAACCCGTAGTTATACGGCTTCGGGAGTAACGTTTGCGGGCCGCGGTAAAAATATTTACGGGCCGGGCGAGTATACGGGCTCTGTTCTGACCAGAAATTTGGGCCGAGTCCGTATACTCGCCGGAATTATGCGGATTTTTGCATTATGCGAGGTCTGCTCTTCAGTTCTAAAGCCGGGCAATATGGCTCCTATCTAAAAAGAAAGAAACAGCAGACCAGGACAAAGGGACACAGTGCAGCACCGCAGCTTATTCTTCGAGCTTATCCAAGTCTCATGAAAAACAACTAAGAGTGCAGAACAATTACATCGTGCCTTTAATTGTTTCTTAAAAGGTGACTTTGGAAGCTCGCATCCGCTGTAATTGGTGCTAATCTTTGATTGAACCAGTAATTTCTGGAGAGGATAATGCATACACGATGCAGGTCAAACCCTTATCTGCAAGCTAAGCTCCAGCGTTTTTCAATCTCCTTCAATGTTTGCCTTGCGTTGCAGGCCTTCTCTCTAACTGCATGATACGTGCAGCTTCGATTGCTTAACTTAAGACAACTAGGGAGAAGTCTATTAGCATACTATATGTCGCTTTCGTTCTTCGAGGGAGTATACACTATTTTTTGAACAAGGGTAGGGTCCCAAAGGACCCTAAACTTTATTAGATATTGCAACAAGGTACAACAGCAACAGGACACATAACAAACTGGAAATTACATAGTAGTCCCTGAAATATGCAGAAAGGACCCCTAAGATCAGAAGAGGAACGCAATCAGGTCCAAGCCAAGGGAGTATACACTATTGTTTGGCTATTAAATATGGTGCCAGGGCATCTCCAACACTATTCCCAACAACAAAAACCATTATTGTCCGCGAATACGATACAGGAGTCGGGCGTCTAACCGTCAAATTCCACCTCAAACAACAGTAACCATCCGCCAAATAACTAGCACGGTCACTAGTGCCTTCCATCAAACATGCGCGCATGTACTAATAAGAGCACTTGAAAGAAAAAAGAGAGCCAAGTAGCACTTCCACCATGGCGTATACATGTACCAAGCACTTACCTTCCGCCAACACATGCATGTACTAAGCTTCAACTTGCTTACCTTCCGCCAGCACATGCATGTAAGCACTTGTACTAATTATCCCTTTGCTTACTTTCCGCCAACACATGCATGTCCTAAGCTTCACTTTGCTTACCTTCCGCCAACACATGGATGTAAGAACTTAAAAAAGGAAAAAAAAGTTAATCAACTGCGTGATGCCGCCTAGCAGCCTTTCGTCAAACAACAACAAAATTAGTGGCGACATTTCACCGTCCAGACGAAGAGACAAAACATGGTGGTTTTGATTGGTCAGGCGGATGTCCAGACACCCGCAAAAATCCAACAAGTTTGCTCCGGTTTACGAAAAAACAGACAAACAGACGTGTTTGCAGATAAATACGGGCCGCCTTGGATGGTAAAGTGCGCTTGGATAGATTGATCCAGTCGTTTGCGGGCTATTTGAGGGTATGCATTGGAGATTCCCTAAGCCATTAGTGTGGCCCTATTTTTCACGAATTGACCGAGGATTTAGGAGAAACAACAAGACCAAGGACAAAAACAAAACAAAAAATACAAGAAGAAATAGCTCAAAAGACAAGATCCAGACCAATTACTCCTCGAAACCCATGTCAATTTAAGAGATGCATCTTACAATTAAGAACAACAACGAAAATAAAGGTAAACAAGGGTAGTTCTTCCCCAACGTACATGAATGGAGGTCTTGGTAGATAGTTTTTTTTTCAACTTCTCAGAAGTGGAGGTCTTGAAAAACACATGATACTTCTTCAATTAGGAGACCTTGATCCTACTAAGAGGAGATAGATTGAACAAAACTATCTCAAGGTTTAGTCTATGCTTTGCTAGCCCTAGAAAATTGTTGAGGTACGAAATATATAGGTCCTAGGGAAGAGGTGAGTAAGTGAGGGGTAAAGGGATATTTACCTATAGTTGCACACATGCAGGGTCAAATGCCGGGGTAGATCGAGGACCTGGGGTTCCAGGGACAAGGGGTTATGGAGCTTAGGGACTCAGGGTGTCTAGAGAGCTGACGGTTGGGGCCCTAGGATCCCCGGTATCCAGAGAGATTGGAGGCCAGGGACCCGGGGGTCCATAAGCCTGGGCTCCCGGGATGTCGAGAGAGCTCCTCCATGTCTTGGACCTTGGGGCCTCGTCTTCTCCTCCTCCTTCTTGCTGCTCCTCATGGACTTGGCGATCCTTCCCCGCTTCACTGGGGTGGCCATCATAGTTCCTAATCACACACATGGTTTCGCTTGTAGTTGCCATGTGTCATCCAAATGCATAGGGCGTTCAAGTAGGAGTGAATTCTCTATTGGAATTGTGTCGAATATTTTGTACAAGGTAGGTTTAGTTGTACTTGAGTTCAAACTGTGTGTAAACATGGTAGTAGTGTCCTAATAGGATACTATATAAGAGGCAAGTATCTTATTAGGACACTACTCCTACCCTGTCTACACACAGTTTGAATCCAAGTCCAACTGTAACCTACCATGTAGAAAATATTCAATGCAATTTTGACAAACTCCACCTTTGCGAATATTATCCGCCACCCTTAATTCGTCCATGCGTCAAACTTCCGTGTACAATGGACTTGCGAGTGTACCGTGATCACCGTTGCTACTCCCAGACTCCATGTGACTCCACCTGCAAATGTAGTCCCTTATTTCTTCATCATAGTCAACGCTCCATCGAAATAAAGTTCTTTTTTACTCTAATGTGTGCTCCCAACTTCCAAAGTATCCATTCAATACCATCACACACCGATCACTGATCTGCGTGAAAGTGAACTACTCTCTTATGAGGTGTCACAGGTAAGAGTTACCTGAACTCAGTATCCTCACCCTTTCTTGATTGTTGTCTGAAACTTGGAGGGATTTCACTGTCACCCCGTGTCATGCTGAGTCAAATTCACAGTTGTCTCATCTTGTTTTCCGAATAGTCTTTTACATGCCCCACAGCTATAACACTCCGCCTCCTTCTGTACTTGTCATCCGCACTTTGCATGTGCACCGAAAACCACAGAATATACGGTCGTACGCTCTTCACGCTTTTGACACTTTAGAATTTCCACTTCCCAGATTCTCCATGGTCAACTCTCATCCATCTGAAGCGTCAAACCCGATAGATCTAGTAACCAACTTGAACCTGATATGCACCAACACTGCTTCAGCACCCTTTACACATTTTGTCTGACCACATGCATGACCACTAGTGTCTTGGTCAGTCTCTGTGTCCCGTGCTTACCGCTCGCCTCACAGCTATTACCGCGTCGAGCCTCTGCTATCCTGGTCGAGTCTCTGGGGTAGCTAGCCCACATCACCTCAACCCCCACCACGGAGAACCATCGATCATCACCGTCCGATGTCGAGTATCACGTTTCCATCAGACCACTGGGCCCCAGTCCGAATCATGTGTCTCTCGCTTTTCTTGCTGAAATAGGCTGCAATTTTCCAGATCCTTACACCATAGCCCATCCATCAACACCGAGTGAAGTCTTCCGCCAGACTCTAGCTCCACCTTCAACATGACTACATGTGGCTGGCCAAGCTACCCCGCGCACATCAACTTTGAGTTATCATGTGTACAATGCCTTGAATCGACCCCATGCCATTGCCATGTCGAAGCCAGACAAGCCCTCGTATATGTGTCACATGTTTCCACGCCGATGTCGGTCACCATCGGTATCTAGGGATGGAAATGGGTACCCATTACCCACGTACCCTGCAGGTAAAAACCCTATTAGGATAAGGGTATGAGACAAAATGTTACCCATGGGTATATAAATAGGAAAAATCTCAAACCCATCAGGTAGAGCGGGTATGGGTATGGGATCACATAACCCATACCCGCGTACCCATGTACCCTTATAAAATCTAACAAATATGAAAAAATGACCTCTACACTTTGTCGTGAGTTTGTCAACTTAAAATTTATGACTATGTGCTACTATTTATGACTATGTGTTGTTGTTTTGATGTGTCGTTGTTTACCAGGAAGTGTAGATTTTTATAGAATGTGTTGTTGTTTATAAGTATGTATTTATGTTATTATGTGTTGTTGTTTATTAAATATGATTGTATGTTGTTATTTATAATTATGTGATGCTCAAATTAATGTTATTCAAACATGGGTATTTTTACCCGCGGGTACCCATTTACCCTGTCGGGTGACGGATATGGAAAAAAAATTGTACCCACTAGCGGGTATGGGTACAGGTGACGGGTAAGCTCAAATGGGACGGGTAAGGGTATGGGGTGGCTCCACCCGTACCCAAACCCTGCGGGTGCCATCCATATCGGCATCACGCTCCTATGTTGTCGTCGCTGATCCCACCACCGTCTTCTGTTCCAACCGACTCACATCGCTCCATCAAACTGTCTAGCCCGACCAGTCGAACTTGTCCAACTGCAACCATGCTCTACCCTGCACCATGATTGTTCGCATATCCGTGCATGTCTTGGACGCCCTGTGTATGCATGATCCTTCACAATATGCTCATGTTTGTACAAGTGTCTGATAATTCCGCAATTAGGCATGAAATAAAAATAAAATAGGTGAAGTATATTTTGTTCTGGATAACATAAATAAATTATTGCGTGTTTTTCTATATTAGAAATCACCTCACAAATATGCATGCATGCAATATTTTTGGTCGTATCCAAAGTAGTCATGTCCTCATCATCCTCCCCTTTTTGAAAACAAAATTGTCCTTGGCGTTGCTTAATATGAAATACGACTAACAAAAGATAGATGGTGTACATGTTGTATTTGTATACATCATCCATTTTTACTTTCCTCTGTTATTGCACATGTGACACATTTATACATAAGGAACTTACATATGTCGTGAAATATAAAACCAAAATATTATCTCAAGATGTAAACCACATGAAAATATTGCAAATCGGTTTGCATATATAAGTGAAGCTCTTATTCATATCAAAAGATTGACAATTCCCATAATTAAACCATCACAACATAGGTGAATAAACTTTATATGTTTCAGAATTACATGCTACACCATGCTTAACTAAACAAACATCCAACAAGACATTTGACAAAGAATCATCACGAAGATTAGAGGTCATATCAAAATGATTAAACATTGGCTCAATTATATTCTTTGTTTCAGGCTAGCATGATCATCACTCGTGATGCAAATCCTATGCACCCAAAAGTTATTATCTATGCCATACTCTCCAATCAAATTAAATGCAAAATCGTGAGGATAAACACTTTGCAATGATTTCGAACATATGATTCCGGTTATTGTATTTCTCACACGTGAGAAGGGCATGGGTGGGTTCAACATGAGAGAATACAAAGGATTACGATACAAATTTTTTGGTAACACGTCATCATTTAAACAATTGTATTTGATCCAAATACAAATTTAATTATAGGATTACATGGTTCTTGCTTATAAACAACTAATTCAAAAGGTGCACTTAAAATATTGGTTATTTCACGTGTCACTACTGGAATCAGAGAATTTGCCATCAGTCCATTCTTTGCCGTCAGCTAGCAGACGACAAAGATGGTCTTTGCCGCCAGCTTCCAAAAAGCAGACGCCAAAGGAGGGACTGATGGCAAAGAAGTGTTTTGCCATCAGTCCGTTCTTTGCCGTCTGCTAGCAGACGGCAAAGAGGTCAGCTGGGCCCCACTGCACCGTGTAGTGGGTTAGGTCAAATGGACTACAGTTTGCCATCTGCTAGTAGACGGCAAAGAAGAGAAAGGCAGACGGCAAATACTGGCTGATGGCAAAGAGAAGACTTAACTAACGGCCGCCCCCACCCTGGTCTCTCTCTCTCTGCTCTCTCCCTCCCCGACGACCACCACCCGCCCCCGCCGCCCCCACCACCTGCCACCGCCTTGCCGCCCCATCACCAGCCGTCCCGAAGCCCTGCGGCCCCGGATCCCCGTCGCCCCCGGCGCCCCGCCGCCCACCGCTCTGGCGCCCCGCTGCTCGGCCACCCCCTCCGGTGAGCTTTTCTTCTTCTTCTTTTTTCTTCTTTTTTTGCTGTTTAATTATTAGGTTAGTGCTAGGTTAGGTTAGATATGAACTAGTTATTAGGTTAGTGCTAGGTTTAGTTTAATTAGTCATAATTAAAAGAAGAAGAGAAACGAAAGAATGATAGTCGGACTACAGAAGTGGAACAAAAAAAGATAGAAGACAAGAGACAGGAACGGAGAAGAAGAGGAAAAAGGAAACAGAAACAGAAGAAAGAAGAAGAAAGAAGAAGAAGAAGAAGAAAGAAGCAAGAAGAAGAAGAAGGAAGAAGAGGAGGAGAAGAAAGAAGAGGACAAGAAGAAAAAAAGGAAAAGAAGGAAGAGAAGAGAAGAAGAAGAAGAAGAAGAAGAAGAAGAAGAAAGAAGAAGAAGAAAGAAGAAGAAGAAGAAGAAGTAGGAGAGAGAAGGAGAAGAAGGAGAAGAAGAAGAAGAAGAAGAGGAAGAAGAAGAAGGAGAGAAGAAGAAGGAGGAAGAGAGGAGGGGAGGCAGGAGGAGGAGGAGAGAAGGAAGAAAAGAAGAAGAAGACAGAAAAAGAGGAGAAGAGGAGAAGAAGAGGAAAAGGAAAAGAAGAAGAGAAGAAGAAGAAGAAGAAGAAGAAGAAGAAGAAGAATGAAGAAGAAGAAGAAGAAGAAGAAGAAGAAGAAGAAGAAGAAGAAGGAGGAGGAGGAGAAGAAGGAGAAGAAGAAGAAGAGGAGGAGGAGGAGGAGAAGAGGAGAAGAAGAAGAAAAAGAGGAGAAGAAGAAGGAATAGAGGAGAAGAAAAAAAAGAAAAGTAGTTATATATATATAATTTTTTATCGGGATTGAATATTCGTGTTGATCGGGTGGATTTAAATGTGCAGTTGTTTCGTCGCTGCGAGGGTCTGGTGTTCGATGACCTCCCATGCGTTTGATGTCCGGATGGGGTACCTGGCCGGATCTGCCTGAGGGGCCGAGTGGCCATGCTGATGGTGGCGGGGATGAGTTTACTGATAGTGAGGGCGAGGTGGTTGAGGGGGCCAACGTGTACCAGCGTGGTGGTACACGGCTCCCGCCCCTGTCGGCGACCCGTGAGCAGAGGCTGGTGATTAGGCCTGATGGGGAGAAGTAAGTACATTTACTCTTTTTGTACCTTTTGCCTTCACGTTTCTTCAAATATCTAATATGGTGGCCTTGTCATACTGCAGGGGTTGGCTACACGCCAGGGAAGTCCGCAGGCCCAACAACGTCCTTGGTGTGCTTTGCCGGCAAAATTTCCCGGGGTTTGTCACGTTGCCCGGTGAGGGTCAGCTTCCACAGCTAGGATTGAACCGGGAGCACTACTTGGCTGCCCAGGCCCCGCCGGAGCAGATGATCGACGGTGTCTTTTGCCACACGAGGGCCGAGATGGTGATCAGAAGCTTTTGGGTAATTTCTCCTTTGCACAATTAAAAATTAACAATAGCTAGTTATTGTATTAATCAGTGTTGTCTCGTTTGATTGCAGACCTTCTACAGGTGTGAGGTGGGATACGAGGAGGATGAGGCAAAGGTTATCGATAACGAGTGCAAGCGCCTACTACAAAACTTACGGCATGAGGCTCGGCCGTAGGCTGTTCGAGACTACTACGCCAAGCATGGTATTAAGAAGGACAAGCCGTCGTGCCAGGCTAAGTTTCTGAAGAAGGATCAATACATGAAGGTAATTACCTATTCTTAAGGCATTGTACTTAGTTTCCTTGATTTCTTTCGTAGGTGTAGCGCTCAAATTTCTCTTTACTAACTTAGGTGTCCCCGAGATGGTGTGTGGATATGTTGGATTGTTGGGAGGCATTGGTGGATGAGTGGTGCACAGACAACTAGCGAGCCGTCCACGACAATGCCAAGGACCGGCGTGAGCAAATGGTTGGTGTGCCACACCATCAAGGCAGCACCAACTTATATCAATTCAGGCAGAACTGGGTATGTGGTTTGCTTCATGATTCATGCAATTCATTCTTAATGCTAGCTTGGGCCCTTTACTAATACTTTATTCCTCCCTTTTAGGCGCGACACAATAACACGGAGGTGCCAGAGGTGTACGACCTCTATGCCATGGCCCATACTACCTCGTACAAGAAGGCCAAGGCATTCTCTGTGTCTGACCTCGAGCATCCAGAAAATTTCACCAACATCTCCTCCCACCACAAGCACGTGAGGTACAACCAGGAGTGTGGCGCCCCCGACTCAATCGTACACTAATCATACACGCAAACGTGTACGATCAAGCACAGGGACTCACGGGAAGATATCACAACACAACTCTAACACAATTTAAACGGAGATCCACAATATTACAGACCAGGGATCCGAAGATCCGAATACATAAGTCAGTCATACAAATATTATCTGAGTACAGACATAGTTAGACAAGTTTTGCCTTAAGAAGACTAGCACAAACAGTGACACTAGATCGAAAGGCGTTGGCCTCCTGCCTGGGAGCCTCCGATCCTACTCCTGGTCGGCTGGCTCGATCCAGTAATACGTGCCCTCTGGACTCTCCTGGTAGTAAGCTCCTGTGGTGGCATCTGGCTCCTGGACTCCATCGTCTGATGTATCATCAAGGTGGGGTATGGGGAAAAGAGAAAGTAAAGCAACCGTGAGTACTCATCCGAAGTACTCAGCAAGCAAGGATCTATACTACATATGCAACATTATCAATGGAGAAAGGCTGTATAAGTGGACTGGGCTGCAGAAATGCCAGAATAGAGAGAAGGCCTAGTCCTATCGAAGACTAGCATCTTCAAACATCTTCTCGAGGCCATCATCTTGCACCAGTAGAAGAGAGTGGAATAGCATTTTATTTAGCAAACATGTTGAAGTACAGCTTAAAGATCCTTCCTCGACTCCCAAGCGAGAAAGCGATCCCGAAGCTTCAATTAAGTAACAAGTATCCAGTTCAAGTAGTAGATCGGAATACACAAACTGAGCGTCCTTTATCGTAGGACCGGCTATCGATAGATGATTCATCCCTGCAGGGGTGCACTACTGTTACCCAACACGCTCGATCAACTCTGGCCGGACACACTTGTTGGGTAATGCCCGTCCTCGGAAGATCAACACGAAGCAGCGCCCTACCTAGGCTCGGCAGAGAGGTCAGCACGCCGGACTAACCTATGCACCCATGGGTCTTGGGCCATCGCCCTGGGCACCCTGCGCGTTGCGAGACTGGCCGGGGTGCAGGCGCGACACTGAACTCGTCAGTGAAGTATCCAGCCCAATCCCGACAATCAGCCCGCACGGTGAATCATGACATCAGACGAGCTTTCGGGAGAAACGTACATCGCAGAGGGTCCCATAACCATTATCCTGCGTGGTGGTAGTGCGTAAAGGGCACGACGACCCACTCAGATCACACACCCAAATCCAATAGGCTCATTTAGTATCACGCGGAGACAATCAGAGTCTCTGATGCTCCGCCACAATATCACACTCGAGTGCCCTTCCGGCACACCCGACATCATAGATCCCCAGCGGGTACCCACCAGGGTGGACCCGCCTGTAACAAAGGTCAAGTAATCGTGTGGTCATAACATCAAGGGGAAACCCGAGGAATCACCCTCGGCGGATTCCGCTCGATGAAATCAACAGGGTGAACGTATGAGGCATCACCCTTGAGGTTCACACTGAGGGGTTGCACGACAGAGTCGTATCGGAAGTGGAGAGGGAGGAATCACCCTCGATGACCACGACCGAACAGCTACACTGCAGAGTATTCATCAGGGGTGCGTTACGAGATATCACCCTCGGCACTCGATAGTTACTACGCAGAGTCGTATAACTAAGGGGGTGTGAGGTGAGGTGTCGGTCTCTGGTCGACGATCACGTTGATCGAGTTGTCGATGATCAAGCAGGGGCAACAAGGATAAGGTGGTGGGTCACTGATGGTTCACTACCAACCTATACTAAACAGTTTATCATAGGCAGGTAAGGTAACAATGAACATGTTACAACAGCAGGCTATGCATCAGAATAGGAGCATACATTAACAGTAGCAAAATCTAATGCAAGCAGAAGAAATGGAATGGGCGATATCTGGATGCTCAAGGGGGGTGGGGGGCTTGCCTGGTTGCTCTGGCAAGAGAGAGGGGTCGTCAACGGGCTGCTCGTCGGTAGTGTAGTCGTACCCAGGTGCAGCGTCGTCGGTCTCGGCGTATATCGAGAGAGAAGGACGGGGAGAGAAACAATAAATTCACGGCAATAATGCAAACAATATGTATGACATGCCTAAATGATATGCCGGGGTGTTCTACTGCCTAACTAAATGATTTAGTTAATTTAGGAATTTATTCAGATTTATTTAATTAAAGTTGGGCACTATTCATTTATTGAAATCGGTCTAAAAGTTCAATATTCTTATAGCTACAGGCATCTGACAGGAATACGGAGGGCGTATTCGGGTTCGTATCGGAATTCTGAGCAAGTTTCATGTATAAAGTATTTTCATCGGAGTTACGGATTATTTAATATGATTTTCTAAAGTTTTTATTAATTTCTGGAATTTAATTATTTATTTAATTAAACATTATCCGAAACAGTGTATGCTGACGTCATCATGATGTCAGCAGTCAACCTGACAGGTGGGGTCCACCTGTCATTGACTGATTAGTTAATTAAGGTTTAACTAATTAATCTCTGCTTAATTAAACTAATTAACTAAATTAGATTAACCTAATCAAGATTAAATTAATTAATTAATTAATTAATTATTAATTTCATTAATTCATTTTATTTTCCTATTTTATTTTTTATTTTTTTCTAAAAATCGTTTCTGGGCGTGGGCCCCATGTGTCTGTGGCCCAGAGGGGCCTTGCGGGTCGGGGCGCTAGCGGGCGTCGGGCGCAGCCCGATCTGGCGCAGCGGTCGCCAGATGCCGGGCGCCGGAGCGTGCGGTGGCGAGGTGCCGGCGGCCGCGGCGAGCGCTGGCCCGAGAGGCTGCGGAGCGTGGAAGGCGAGGTCGGCGAGGTAGGCGGCAGCAGGCAGCAGAATGGAGGGCGCGGGCGGCCAGCTGCGGGCGCGGAGGGGTGGAGGCCGGCGCGGTTGGGCGGAGTTGCAAGCGGCGGCGGTTGGACGGCAGGCAGCGGGGAGGCGGCTGCGCGCGTGATGGGTGGCCCCGGGTGCGCGCGAGGGCGCGGCGGGGACGTGGGCCGCAGGCAAGGGGGCATGCGGGGCAGGGGTTCGATGCGCGGCCAGCGGGCGCCAGGTGTAGCGACGGCAGCAGCGACGAGTAGCAGGGCGGCACGGGGCGTCAGCGAGCACAGCGGCGGTGACGCAGCAGCAGGGGTCGCGGGCGCGGCGCGTGGACGGCGCAGTGGTCAGGGGCGCGCGTCGGCGCGGTGGCCAGATCGGCGATAGAGGGCAGGGGGAAAGCGGGTGGCGGTTGCTCACGTTCGTTGGAGGGGCGAGGGGCGGCGAGGCTCGTTGGAGCCTTTGGGGAGGAGACGAGGACGACGGCTCCGGCGAGGAGGTGATGAGGAGGCGCGGCGCTTGGCGATCCGGCGACGGGCGCGGGGAAGACGACGTCGAGCAGCGCCGGGCGGCCAGGCGTGGTTGTCGGGGCGCAGTGGGGAGGCGTTCGGCGAGGTGGCCCGGCGAGTCAGAGCGACGGGCGCCGGCGTGATCCCGATCAAGAACTGGATGGGGTGGGGGGCGAGGGAGAGCGATGGGGGGAAGTGGGGGCGATGGGCTAGGGTTTGGTGCCCCCAGGAGGGGGTATAGGCCAGGGGGAGTGGGCTGGCCGGCTGGGCCGTGGTCCAGCTGGGGCCAGGGGGGTTTTCCTTTTTCTTTTTCTGTCTTTTTTTCTTTTCTTTATTCCTATCTCCTGTTTTGTAATTAGTTAAGCCACCAAATGATTTTTGTAAAACATGGCAATTGTTCCATCAATTACTAGGCATTACCTATCACTACCAAAAATTGGTTTGGAGTCAACTTGAGTTCACACAATTTTTATAATAAATAAAATGCAGTAATCCTTGCTGTTTTGGTAATGCTAGAGCCACCTAAATAATTTATTAATTGTTGGTTACAATTTTAGAATAGCCTCTGTAATATTTGTTATTTATTGAACATTTTAGTTTCTATGTTGGACAACTTTTATTTTCCACTTTCATTTAAATTTGAATTTGTCTTAGGAGTTGAAATGCAATATGATGCTAATGATGATCAAGCACGATTAAACATGCTAACATGCCATTATCAAAAGTGATTACTGTGGCTAATGACATGGGGTGTTACAAGGAGGCGAAGGCGAGGAAAGGGGAGGACTATAACCTGAGCCAGAATCCATTTGATCCAGAGCTGGTGATGATATCTGGTGGCGGGAGGCCCCATGGCTCGATAGCCATTGGAGATGGACTGATACATTGTCCTCTCACTCTCCCGGAGATCAAGGCGCGCCAAACGAGCTCCTGTCCTGAGATAAGGACTCGTCCATGGCCAATCGATCTCGCCATCGAGGTTAGTTATACGGACTCAGATATTTTTCCTCCATTACATTGTGTGTGCGGCCATCGATGATTACAATGGTAATGAGGAGTGGTGTTGCAGGTTGCTCTTCAGAAAGAGAGAGCGACAACCCAGGCGCTTCTGGAGGAGAGGGACCGGTTGGCGGCAGAGAAGGAACTGCTGGTGGAGGAGAAGACGACTAGGTTGTTGGAGGAGGAGAGGTCACGGAATGAGGCGGCTCACCGGGCCATGTACGAGCTCCTTGTGGTAAGTTTCTTCTGCATATTAGCCAAATCATGCACGTAATGTTCGTTTCATTACTAACTAATATGACTGACTCATCAAAACCAAATGTGCAGTCTGTGTGAGAGAAGAATGGTCAGACCCCTCCACCGATGCCAGCCATTACTGTGGCGGGAATGGTGAGTTTCATTTGAATGGTCATTAGTTACTAGTCTTAACATTTGAGTGTCATCATGCTAACGAGACATTGCAAATGATCTTTTGTGCAACATAACTCCTGAAACGCATCGCACACCACTTCTCCAGGTGACGGCCAGAGCAACCCCGGTGCTTGACCTCCGTGGTGACGACGAGTGTAAGTTTTCTCTAGTGTTTTGCTTAACAAATGCATACTTAGCTTCTTACATTCTAGTTAGCCCTAATATGCCACATACTTAGCTTATTTTCCCTAAAAAATACATACTTAGCTAATTATCCTCCAAAATGACATAATTAGCTTATTTAGTTCATTTATGACATAATTATCTTAGTTAGGTCTGCTATGGCATAATAACCTTGGTTAGCTCATAAATGTCATATACTTAGCTTATTTTCCTCCTAAATGACATAATAAGCTAAGTTAGTTCAATAATGACCTATACTTACCTAAGTTGGCTCAAAAATGACATAATTACCTAAGTTAGCACAAAAATGACATATACTTACCTTATTTTCCTCCAAATTGACATAATAAGCTTAGTTAGCTCAAAAATGGCATAATTACGTAGGTTAGCACAAAAATGACATATACTTACCTTATTTTCCTCCAAATGACATAATAAGCTTAGTTAGCTCAAAAATGGCATAATTACGTAGGTTAGCACAAAAATGACATATACTTACCTTATTTTCCTCCAAATTGACATAATAAGCTTAGTTAGCTAAAAAATGGCATAATTACCTAAGTTAGCTCAATAATGACCTATACTTACCTTATTTTCCTCCAAAATGACATAATAAGCTTAGTTAGCTCTAAAATGGCATAATTATCTAAGTTAGCTCTAAAATGACACAAATAAGGAATAAGAAGAAAAAACAGGAAGAGAGAAAAAGAAAGAATAGAAGAAGAAAGACAAGAAGAAGAAAGAGAAGAAAAGAGAATAGAATGAAGAATGAGAGGAAAAGGATAAAAAGATAGAAGAGAGGAAGAAGAAAATAATTCTTATTCTTCCTCTTTCTCTTCTTTCTTTTTCTCCATCTTCTACTCCTTCTTCTTCTTATTCTTCTTCTTCTTCTTCTTCTTCTTCTTCTTCTTCTTCTTCTTTTCTTCTTTCTTTCTTTCTTTCTTTCTTTCTTTCTTTCTTCTTATTATTGTTCTTCTCTTTCTTCTTCTTCTAACTTTCTTACTCCCATTTTTGCAGATTTGATTCACTTCATGGAAGCTGGCATTGATGGACTGCTAGTGTTTAGTTTTTGTTTTATTTGTATTGATGAACAATGTGAAAGTATGTATGTTGATATGGATGAAAAGTGTGAAACTATGTATGCATTGGTTCTTTTAATAGCCTATGTGTTCGTGATGTATTGGATACATGGCCTATGCTTCAGCTTGTTCAATATGACTATATATATCATATATGTGTTGTGAAAATGCATGGAAATAAGAGAAAGCAAACAAAACAGTGGCAATACAGGCACTTTGCTGTCGGTAGGCGGACGGTAAAGGAGATACGTGGCAGCAACCTGTGCAACCTGGCAGCATCAGGTCTAACCGTTTGGTCATTTTGCCGTCTGCTGGCAGACGGCAAACACTAGCACGGCAGACGGCAAAGACTGAGAAGGCGTGATGGTAAGCCACGGGTCTGCTGACATCACAGAGTAGGCGGCAAAGTTTGCCGTCTGCCGGCAGACGGCAAAGTCTGCCGTTAGCCGCCTAACAGGGCTAACTGCTATTCTTTGCCGTCCATGATCTTTGCCGTCAGCTTGGCCAGGAAAGCAGACGACAAACATCTTTGTCGTTCGCTGTCTTTATGCAGACGGCAATCAATGTCATTACCGTGACTTTCAGTGCCGGAAGTGTATGCCGTCTGTGGCTGACGGCAAAGAGGTTTGCCATCGGTGGCCTTGTTCTTTGCCATCTGCTAATACAAAGCAGTAACATAGTCCTCTAAAATAGGTGGTGTGATCAAATATGTGGTTAGTTCAACACATGGTGCCTTCAGATCGAGAAGACATTCATAATTCTGATGTGAAGGGCTTTGTCATTACCTCTTATGCTTGACTGTGAAGGTGGAACATAGTCACTCTTGGTGGCCATGGGTCACATGGTGGTGGTGGTGTAGTGTTCACGACAACATATGTTGTTGTCATAGTATAGGTGAAGTGGTGGAAGGAAAAGCTGTCTCAACTCTTGAGATTGGAACCATGCTCTTGTTTTTCTTGTGGGAAACACGTCTTGTTATTTCCTATTCAGCTTTGCAAACAAGACGAAACAAATGATCCATAGGATAACACTTTTCATGAATTATTAGCTTCTGAATATCATGGTTTAATCCCCCCCCCCCCAAAATCTATCCATAAAATTTTCCTCACTTTCTTCTAAAAAAGAGTACAACAAGGTAGTTTGTGAATCATCATAATATTTTTTTATGGTGTCACTACCTTGTTTTAAACATTGCAACTTATTAATCATGCCACGTGTATAAGATGAAGGGACGAATTGATGCCTCATAGCAAATCTTAAATCATCCCAAGAAGTAGGTATACAGTTAGGATATAATCTGCAATATTAACTCCACCAAATAGAAGCAAAACCCATGAAAGTACTGATTGCGGCCTTAAAATTTTTACGCTGAGAAAACTCATGGGAAGCAAAAATATCATTTATTTTGAACTCCCATTCAGTATATAACTCAGGCTTATAACAACTCTGAAATGGTGGCATATAAATTTTATCATGGTCATGTGCATATTTTGAATGTGTACCTCTCATGGTAGATGTCTTATTTTCTTAGGTGCTGGCACGTCTCACACAGTCAATGAAGCCCAAGAACTAACAACCCCGGAGCCCGCCATGATTAGTAGAAAACAAGAAACAAAATTCAAGAATAATGTTCCTATGAACTACTAGGATGTGGTGGAAAACGCTCATAGTATATCAAATATCAATGTCTTACAAGTTCATACCATGCAATAGGTGGTGACCGACAACCAGCAGTGTCAAATAAGTCCAAAGATTGTGTAAGCGGTAGCCATAGAATGTACGTATACATGGTGTAGAAATATGTGGAGCTAGGACGGCTTGAATATGTGGTAGCAAAAAAGATTAGCAATAATAAATTAAAAAATACAATGTTGAATAAACGCCCAACGATGATATTGTGCTGGTCCTAGGCTAGATCGTGTGCAAGCCTAGAACACTAACGGAGTCACAACAGAGCACAATGATGACCCATAAGTATAGGGGATCATGATAGTCTTCGAGGGTAATATTTCATCCAAATATTATGATTCGGCACAAGGGGAGCTAAAGAATATTTATAAGCCTTATAGTTGAGTTGTCAATTCAATCACACCTGAGAAGTCACTTCCTTGCAGCAATTTATTAGTAGCATAGTAATATGATAGTATTTATAGGAGTAATAACAGTAACAGTAGTAGTAAGAGCAGTTTTGTAGCAATTGGAATAGCAACAACAATAGTAACTTGAGCAAATAAAATATTATGAAAAGCGTAGGCATGGAGTAGCGATGGATATTTGGATGAAATTCATAATGTAACAGTCACAACCTAGAGTGATATACAATAGCTCAAATTCATCAATCATATGTAGGCATGTATTCCATATATAGTCATACGTGCTTGCGGTAAGAACTTGCATGGCATCTTTTGTCCTACCCTCCCGTGGTAGCGGGGTCCTAATGGAAACTAAGGGTAATTAATGCACTCCTTTTAATAGAGAACCAGAACAAAGCACTAACAGATAGTGAATACATGAACTCCTCAAATTGCTATCATCCTCGGAGAGTAGCCCAATTATTGTCACCTTGCGGTCTATGGTTGAGAACAATAACAAGTGCATATAACTTGCAAGATAGGATCAAGAACTCAAATATATTCATGAAAACATAATAGGTTCAGATCTGAAATCATGGCACTCGGGCCCTAGTGATAATCATTAAGCGTAGCAACATCAAACTCATGACATACTGGATACTAGGGATCAAGCCCTAACAAATTAACTCGGTTACATGATGAATATCATCCATCTCCATCTACCTCTAGTATGACTACGATGAAGTTACACACTCCTGGTGGTGAGCATCATGAGGTTGTTGATGACGACGGCGATGATTTGCTCTCTCCGAAGCCTCACAGACTCCAGATCAGGCCTCTCGATGAAGAACAGGAGGTAACGGCGGCTCCGTATCATAAAACACGATGAAACTTTCTCTCTAATTTTTCTCTTGGGAAGACGGTACTTATGGACTTGGAGTTAGGGAAAATGGAGGTTCGAGGGCCCCACAAGTTTAGATGGCGCGCCCCAGAGGGTGCGCCACCAGAGCTTGTGGCTCTTTGGTGGGCCTCCTCCAGTATATCTTTGCGCCAGTATTTTTTATATATTCCAAAATAATTCTCCGCAAAATAATTCTCCGTAAAATTTTGTCAAATTTTGAGAACCTTTTATTTCTGCACAAAAAAACAATACCAAGGTAGTTCTGCTGAAAACAATGTCAGTCTACATTAGTTTCATTCTAATCATGCAATTTAGAGTCCAAAACAAGAGCAAACGTGTTTGGAAAAGTAGATACGTTGGAGACGTATCAACTCCCCAAGCTTAACTCATTGCTTGTCCTCAAGCAATTCAGTTGAGAAACTGAAAGTGATAAAGAAAAACTTTTACAAACTATTTTGTTTTTGTTGCTGTATATAAGCTTAACTAGTATCAAATTTTCAGCAAAGATCATGCACTAACCACATGTATGATAACACTTAGAATTCCCATTTACTCATATCAATGGCATAATCAAAAAGCAAGCAATAATAATATATCTTGAATGCCAACACTTTGTCAAAACAATCATGATATAATATAATAGAATGGCATCCCGCTAGCCTTCTATAAGACCGCAAAACATAAATGAGAGCACCTCTGAAATTCAAGCAGCGACTAAACATTGTAATTCAGGGTAGAAGACATCCATTCATGCTCACATCCAGCATTAATTAGATCCAATGCATGTTACACTAAGAATGACAACAACGCTCTGAGGATTGGTGCTTGAATGATTAGGTGATGACTCAACAATAGAAGTAAATAGATAGGCCTTTCGCAGAGGGAATGAGGGATTTGCTAATGTGCTAGAGCTCATTGCTTAAAACATGGATGAATACATTTTGAGTGGTGTGTTTTTCCTGTCATAGTTATGACAAAGGTTTCTAATATCTTCCATGCTAAATAAGTTACAGTTCAAAAAAGAAAAAGGTTTTACTCTGCACCACCATACTAACACAAACCATGGCTAGCCGAATCCACGGGTGCCTAACAACAATCAACTGTCCAGGGGGAGTTTTTTTATAAAGTAAACAAGATTGGGCATCCCTGTTACCAGCCTCCCTCAAGATTGATGAGCAAATAAACTCTTGTCGCGAGTTAAACACAATTAGCATGGAAGATATTGACTACCCCGTCGCTCCATGAGCGTTACGGGCACACTTAGCAGATGTTTATTTGAAGATTTTAGATATGGCACATGGAAATTTAGTTGGAATGCCAGGGTGATACCATATATAGGTAGATATGGTGGACTCTTATGACAGAACTTTTGTTTCAGGATTTTGGATGTACAAGCAGTATTTTCGCTTAGTACAAGTGAAGGATAGCAAATAGATTGAGAAGCGACCAACTAAAGAGCGACAACAGTCATAATCATGCATTTCGAATAATTAACAGACCATGAGCATGAGGAGGATATAAACACTCTAAACATAAATATTATGGAGGCAATATTGGGTTTGAATCAATTACATGCGCGAACACGTGCCAAGTCAAGTCACTTGAATTCTTTAGAGGAGTATACCATCCTAACATACTACATCATAACCATTTTAATGCATGTTGACACACAAGATAGCATATTATCCATGCCTAGCTACTTAAACATGGCATGAGCAACTATAATCTCAAATTGTCATCACACACTCATAATAGGCTAAATCGGGATTACTGAGTTAAACATACTTACAAAAACAAAAACAAATAGAGTTCATACCAGCTTTTCTTTGCCACGATCACTTCATCCGGATCAACGTCATTATCGCCTTTCACTTGCACGACCGAATGATGTGAAAATTATAATGGTGCAAGTATGCCGTGGACTAAGCTGAAATCTGCAAACACTTTATACATAGGAGAAGACAAGGAAATAATTGGCCTTTCATTAGATCAAGAATAAAGCACATAAGAGCCACTTGACAATTCTTACAAAGTCTTCTCCTTACAAAGAGTCAAGAAAGGAAAAGAAATTCAAAGAAACACATGGAAATATTTTTGGGTTTTTTGTTTTTCTAAAGAAAGCGAAAGAGAGAAGAAAACAAAAAGCAAGAAAAAACTATTTACACTAAAGAACTCCCAACAAACAACAAAAGAAGAAATAATAACTCTTTTTGGGTTTTCTTTACTACTAGGAACTAACTAAAGGGGAACCCAAAAAGAAGCAAGAAATATTTTTGGATTTTCAAAGTTTTTCAAACACATAAAGGAAACAAAATAAAAGCAAACACGGATATATAAACAAAATTATGAACATCGACAAGTGAAATGAATATGTGACAACATGAATGAAATGTCAGTGAGAATACATACTCCCCCAAGCTTAGGATTTTGGCCTAACTTGGTCTATGGCCACTGCTGACATGGACGAAACTCATAATGATAGTTTGGATTAACTTCAAGTGTGGCAGCTACCACTTGGTGAGTGGCTTCACTTCGGCGAGCGGCTTCCTCCGCGGCGCTGTGCGCCTGGGCTTCCTCCAAATATAAATAATACCTCTATTTATCCCGAGAGTTGAATAGAGAAGGTGCAGGCAAGGTTATATGGACAACATTACGCTTATCAAAGATTAGCTTGTACTGATATTCCTGAGCCCCTCGTGCAATAAATTTATGACGCAACATAGCCTCATAATCTAGAAAACTAGCAGACAACTCAGGATCATTATCTCTAATAGGTACACCAAAATGAGTAGCTACACGAGTGGCATAAATTACTCCAAATAAATCACCATCCAAAGCATTTCTACTCAAGTGTCGTGTAACTATTACCCCTGGATTAAATGTTCTATTACAAAGCACAACACTTTTGACGATGCTCAAATCAAGGGCACAAGAGATATTGCGGTCATTTTTACCAGTTAAACATCTTCCAATGAATAATGCAAAGTAATGAATAGCAGGAAAATGTATGCTTGCAACTCTACCCTGAGTTACTCCTCTAGTTTCTTCACCACTAATGCTCCTAAGAAATTCCTCACAATCGACATTATGGGGTTCCTTACAAGTTCCCCAAAAAGTAATTTTGCAGACCAAGCAGAAATCACGAAGATACATACGAAATGAGCTATCATAAAGATTAAGAACGACACTAGGTGCGGTGCGATGAGATACATACTTGAAATGTTGCACAAAAGTGTCCGTGAGATAATGGTACTAGGCACACTTAGGGCATCTCCAACGACGACCCACAATTTTCCTCCCGCATTCGTCCATGGACATGGGGGACCAGTCCTCAAACATGGATACGGGAGGCGGCCATCCTACGCCGCCCGCATACATTTCAACCCGCATTTGAACTAATCGGATGAAATTCATGCAAACCAGCCGATTTTCATCAATGTTCGGATAGAAAATAGCACAAATCATCCATACATAGCGTGCAAATTAATTCTAGTACAACAATGTCTCAAATTCAACTAGATTAACTAGATGTCCAACAAGTTTTTCATCAAAGGATCATGCCATCCCACACATTGATGTCTACTACACAACTTTATTCTTATAGACTCTGGGGTCTCCAAGCGCAGAGTTCTGTAGGACAACAACAAATTTTCCTCAGGTGGATGACCTAAAGTTTATCAATCCGCGGGAGTTGTAAGATGAAGAAGGTCTCTCTCAGACCACCCTGCAATCAAATACAAGCAATCTTTTGTGTCCCCAACACACAGTACAGTTGTATAAGTGCACTAGTTTGGTGAAGAGATGGTGATACAAGTGTAATATGGATGGTAGAAATAAGTTTTTATAATCTGAACAAATAAAAATAGCAAGGTAGTAAGTAACAAAAGTGAGTAAAAATGGTGTGTCAATGCTTAGAAATAAGGCCTAGGGTTCATACTTTCACTAGTGCAATCTCTCAACAGTGCTAACATAATTGAATGATATAACAATCCCTCAACATGCAACAAAGAATCACTCCAAAGTTCTTAAGGAGAAAGTAAGACGAAAATGTGTATCAACCTCTATGCCTAGATTACCCCAATGTCACCATGAGAATCCACAAGTTGATTACCAAAACATATATCAAGTGACTCAATAGAATACCCCATTGTCACCACAGGTATCCACATGCAAGACGTACATCAAGTGATCTGACGGGGTCCTGTGCCCGGGGTACCTAATGTAGGGGAAGCCTGGCCTTAACCTTGAACATGGCACACCAGGCCTGGAGGGTACCAGGAAGCCCTAGATAGCGAAGATGATGTGCGTGTTCCCCAAGATGGAGGTCGGCGGCCAAACCAATCTCACCGACCCTCTCGTGTAAACCCTAGGCCTCTCCTGTCTATATAAAGAGAGACCTAGGTCCTCATTCATCCTGATACGTCTCCAACGTATCTATAATTTTTTATTGTTCCATGCTATTATAGTATGAATGTTGGATGTTTATTATGCAATTATATATCAATTTTTGGGACTAACCTATTAACCTAGTGCCCAGTGCCAGTTGCTGTTTTTTGCTTGTTTTTGGCTTTTCAGAAAATTAGTACCAAACAGAGTTCAAATGCTACAAAACTTTTTGATGATTTTTTCTGGACCAGAAGGGACCCTAGAAGTTTCAGGAGAATACCTGAAGAGTCACGAGGGAGCGACAAGCCTGCCAGGGATGCCACAGGGGGGCGCCCCCAGGCTTGTGGGCCCCTCGTGGCACCTCTTGACCTAATTCCAGCTCTATAAATTTCCAAATATTCCCAATACATCAGGAAGCCACCCAAAATACTTTTTCCACCGCTGCAAGTTTCTATTCTTTGGAGATCCCATCTGGAGACCTTTTTCGGTACTCTGCCGGAGGGGGAATGAATCACGGAAGGCCTCTACATCAACCTTGCTACCCTTCTGATGGTGTGTGAGTAGTTTACCACAGACCTATGGGTCCATAGCTAGTAGCTAGATGGCTTCTTCTCTCTCTTTGATCTTTAATACAATGTTCTTCTCAATGTTCTTGGAGATCTATTCGATGTAATCCTTTTTTTGTGGTGTGTTTGTTGGGATCCGATATTGTGGGTTTATGATTAGATTATTCATGAATATTATTTGAGTCTTATCTGAACTCTTTTATGCATGATTGTTATAGCTTTGTATTTCTCTCTGATCTATCTGGTTGGTTTGGCCAACTAGATTAATTTATCTTGCAATGGGAGAGGTGTTTGTCATGGGTTCGATCTTGCGTAGCTCAATCCCAGTGACAAAAAGGGACATGGTGCGTACTTGTATCATTGCCATTAAGGAAAAAAATATGGGGTTTATTCATATTAATTGGGTTTACTTTGTCTACATCATGGCATCTTGCTTAAGGCGTTACTCCGTTCTTTATGAACTTAATACTCCAGATGCATGCTGGATAACGGTCAATGTGTGGAGTAATAGTAGTAGATGTAGGCAGGAGTCGGTCTACTTGTCCCGGACATGATGCCGATATACATGATCATTGCCTTGAATATCGTCATAACTATGCGCTTTTCTATCAATTGCCCAACAGTAATTTGTTTACCCACCGTATGCTATGTTCAAGAGAGAAGCCTCTCGTGAAAACTATGGACCCCGGGTCTATCTTTATCATATATTAAAATCCAAAAATACTTTGCTGCAATTTATTTCCTTTATTTTATTTTGTGTTTTTGTTTATCTATCTATCACTACGAGATTTGATCCTTGCAATTAACCGCAAGGGATTGACAACCCCTATCAAGTAACATCGCATAAACTTTCAACTCCTTGCATTTACTTTATTTGCCATTTGCCTCTCGTTTTCATCTCCCCCACTTCTAAAACATTTTTACAAAAACACAAAAATATTTTTCTTTTGTCTTTTTAATTGTTTCCTTCTTTGCTCGCTTTATCGTCATGGCTAGTTCTTCTCTTGTAACATGTACCCCCGAAAATGAGGTTCTCAATTTTAAACAAAGTGGAGGAGAGAATTTAAAAGATGCTTGGCATAGGATTTGCGATGCTAAGATTAGATCAACTTGTAAGCAATCCACTACCGTTCTCCTTTGAAATTTTTATGTGGGTATTTGTCGTGGTGGAACACGATCCCTATGGGGCCATCAGCCCCTTGTGGTTCGGCAGGGGGGAGATCACATAGCGCAAAGAGCAGAAGCCATGGAACAGCACGACAGAGATGACGCTGGTGGTTTTTACCCAGGTTCGGGCCGCTGAGAAGCGTAAAACCCTACTCCTGCTTTGGTGGATTGAAGGGAGGACCGTGGTGGGCACGCAACGCTCAAGCCCGGCAAGGTCGCCTCGGGGACAGAAGCTACGCGCGTATGAGTGTACAAGGGTCCGAATCCTTTTTCAGGTTCCCATGGCCCTCCTTTTATAGGCTAAGGGGTTACCAAAGTGGCAAAACAGTCATTATCTACTGATCAGATAGCCAACCGTGCTATCATACCTAACTCTGGCAGTTAGGACAAAATGCATTAAATGCACTGCTAGGTGTCACGCTGAGGATGCAGCCCGGCAGGCCTGCCGCGCCGCTTAATCATCTTCTACCTGTCTGCATGACACGCCTCTGGACGGGTGTCATGTAGGGGGAATCTCCCTTCCAAATGGCTGCCACGTGACAAATGATAGCCACTTAATCACTTGGGGGCTCGACACCACACTGATAAGTGACTTGCGTCGCTGTGCGGTGGAGCGGTGGAATCTTGGCGGGGAGATTTGCCCTTGGCGGCCCCGGCAAGCCTGCCGGGGAAATCTTGGGACTTGTTCTTGGTGAGGCCTCGACCTGACCAGGCTCGCCTGCCCGGTAAGGGTTGCCTTTTCTTAGTGACATCTTGTTCCCTTGGCTTGTCTTGGTTTTCGTGATCCACTCTTTGATTTCTCAAAGAGCTATCTCTCTGCCTTGATCTCAACTTTGGAGCTTGGTGCTGTTGTACCCTCGCCGTCACGCCTATGTACAGTCTTGGCAACATACGTGAAGGTTTGTTGCACCGATAGGAGCCCCCGGGCCTGGCCCGAACGTGCCACCGAGCACCATTGGGGTAGGCCCTATCAGGTACACAGGCAGGGCGCTTATGGTGGCTCTCTTCTTGATATTTTCCTTGCTTCTTCATTAACCTATGCTTGAGTCAGTTTCCAGTTTTCCCGTGCGTCGTGCAAGACATCATGGGGGAGATTTATGCCATGATCCGTGGGCCGCCCATGCCCCACGTTCACGGGGTGGCAACTGCCATTCCACTAGTTCCCCCGCTCCTGCCGCTTTCGCCACGTATGCTGCATGCATTGCGCATGGTTGGTGGCGGACGCGGAGGGCACGGGAATGAGTGCCATGGCAGAGGAGGTCGATCTTGATTCTGTGTGCCGTTGGTGATGTAGAGGAGTCGAATTGGTGGAGCGGGGCGGTTGCCTCCTGGGTGAGGGGCCAGCCCCCGGCCCCGTTCGCTTATAGAAGGGAACATGGGCGAGGTGCCAGCTCACACCCATCTCCTCCTCCTTTCTGACATCTTCTCTCCACCATGGCAAGGGGGAGAGGGCGTGGTGGTACGCCAGCAGTGACGACAAGCGTTTCTGCTCGACAACGTCTCCCTCCTCCCGCTGTGGACGCAGGGGCGGAGCCTAGCGTAAGAGGAGGCGATAGAGGACGAGGACGTGGCCGCCGTGGCGCCCGGGGGCGAGGAGGGAGGGGCGGTGCCTCGATCGCTCTTCCTCCAGTCGCCCTGGGCCCGAACGAAGGCTACGTCGGGGACCAGCCACTGGAATTCATCGTCAAGCTGCGCGGTCCCCCGCGCAGTCGTCTTCGGCTTCCATCTCCATTCGCAAGAGTGATGGAGGTTGAACAGCCGCCAGGGCTGAGGCTGCACATGAGGGGTTGCTGCAATGGCAGCATGCGGGCGGACGTGGAGTTCCCTGCACCTCACATTATGCTTCTCCGGCGTGGCTGGAAGACATTCGCTCGTGCCCATAGCTTGGCGGCGGGGCATGTCCTTCACTTCAAGTTAATGGACGCCACCCTGCTCTCCGTCAAGGCCTTCAGGCATTCGGGTGTTCGCTTAGGGTGCTGCATGGAGAGCTCAACCGACGACGAAAGCTCCTCCTCGAGCGGCAGCGACGAGGAGGAAAGTGATGGCGGTGATGGTAGCACCGATGGGGAGGACGACGGCTCCGACTCCGGCTGAACACCAGCCGCACCGTCACCGTCAGCGGGAGGCCGGCGGCACCACCATCTGCACCTGCACCTTCTCCCCGGCAAGGCGATTTGCCGGGGTGTTGTGTGTGGATGGTGTCTCCACCTCCTCCAGCAGTCTTCCAGCTGGACCCCGGCAGGCTTCCCTGTGGACTCCGGCTTCGTCCTTCCTGCCGGTGCCCATGCTGCCGTGTTCTGCTGGCCCTGGTGGCGGTGACCAGGGCACCGCCTAGCCGCTCTCCCCGCCCATCACCTTCGTCCGCGCCCTCCCGATCTTGTCAGGCTGCGTCCCGCGGGTCCTGACGGGATCAGGCTGGGCTTCTGCTCAGGCACTCCTTTTGCCCTCCTCGCCTCCCATCGTAGCTCCTAGGAGGAGAGCGACAAGAAAGGGATTACGGGGCACATATCTTTTTTCAGTCTAAAACATGTAGGCATTTGCCAAATTTTAGTCTTAGATATGTAAGTTCTTTTATCCATGTTTGTGCTCTGTAAGGTTTGTACTTGTTTATCCGCATATTAATGAAAAAGACAAGCTTTGCCGGGTACTTGTGCATGTACTATACCCATGCAGAGGAGGAATACCTCTATACTTTCGAGTAAACAAGTTTTTCCGGCAAGCTATCTTGCCGGTGCCTTCCATCGTAACCGCGGAGGCTTGGCCTGCCGGGCTCAAAACTATGGAAGGGAACCAGCCCCTTGTCAATCCTTCTCTGTCAAATGCCACTACAACCATCCTGACCGAAATAACGTTCGGATCAAAGGATGGGAGCACAAATGTTTCGAAGGTGATAAGGTTTCTCTATGCACAAGTTTTCTGCTTACAGAGACATGTTATGGATAAAAGGGAACTTATCTGTTTGGCCTGTCGGAGATCGATATGCAAACTTGTTTCCATCCCTCCTTCCCGGAATCAGGTCCGCAGCAAGAACTCTGTAGTTAGCGCAGAAGAAAACATAGCAGCATATGATCCAATCTAAATAACCATGGTAAGTTCATGCTAAGCTAATCATGCATGCATGTTTTTTTATGGCGCCAGCGCTTCGTTTTATTATCTGTGCTCAGGGTCTGCGCCTGGCTTTGTACAAAGGGTTACATGCGCATCGACAAGGCTTGTACAAAAGGGTGGCTGTCGGGGCAGGGCCCGACAGCCGTGCCTTACGGGTAGAACTTGCGAGGATGCTCAATGTTCCATGAGTTTTGCATTTTGATGCCATCTTCGGTCTCCAGACGGACTGCACCAGGTCTGGTGACTCGTACTACCCGGTAAGGGCCTTCCCACTTCGGCGTCAACTTGTTGGAACCCTTGGCGGATTGAACATGCCTAAGGACAAGGCCTCCTTCCTCAAGGCTCCGGGCATGGACCCTGCGGCTGTGATAGCGGCGCAGGGCTTGCTGGTAGCGTGCAGCACGCACAGCAGCCCGGAGACGGTTCTCCTCAAGGAGCACGGCATCATCATGCCTGTGCTGCTCTTGCTCTACTTCATCGTAGGCAAATACTCAAGGTGACCAGTATATGAGTTCCGTGGGGAGCACTGCATCTGCTCCATAGACTAGGGAGAAGGGAGTCTGGCCGTTAGCTCGATTTGGTGTCATACGAAGGGACCAAAGAACCACCAGCAGCTCGTCGATCCAGCGTCTGCCGCACTTTTGCAGCTTATCAAAAGTCCTTGTCTTGAGCCCACGCAGCACTTCAGCATTCATCCTCTCAGCCTGTCCATTGCTCCTGGGATGAGCGACAGAGGCGAATGAAACCTTGCTTCCGAGGGTTTGAACGTATTGCATGAAGGCGCGGCTTGTGAATTGGGTGCCATTGTCAGTGATAACTCTGGCGGGTACTCTGAAATGGCACACCAATCCCTTCAAGAACTTGATAGCTAATTGTGCGGTTACCTTCCTCACAGGCTCCACTTTCGGCCACTTTGTAAACTTGTCGATTGCAACGAACAAGAATTCAAAGCCCCCGGTAGCACGGGGGTAGGGGCCCAAGATGTCGAGCCCCCAGACCAAAAATGGCCATGACAAAGGGATTGTCTGGAGAGCTTGAGCGGGTTGATGGATGTTCTTGGAGTGGAACTGGCAGGCTTCACATCTGGTGACTAGCTCAATTGCATCTTGGAGGGCCGTGGGCCAGTAGAAACCTTGCCGGAAAGCTTTTCCAACCAAGGCTCTTGATCCAATATGGGAGCCGCACACACCTTTGTGTATTTCTGCCAACAGTTCCTTCCCCTCTTCCCGACAAATGCACTTCAATTTCACACCATTGGGCCTCCTTCTGTATATTGTGTCATCGACAAACTGATACATACTGGCCCTCCGGGCTTCTCTTTCAGCTTCTTCTTGCTCTTCGGAAAGTTCTCCAGTTTGGAGGTAGCGGACGATGTGCCGTGCCCAAGTTGGAGCTCGTGGCTCGACAACTAGGACCAACAGCACCTCCTCACTCGTGGGAGCACCTACCTCGACTGCAAGGACCTGTGTCCCTGCGGAAGAGTGAAGCTCACCAAGCGAAGTGGAGTTGTTCCCGGCAGCTTCTCTACCGGGGACCTCTGGAGGCCCTACCGGTAAAGGCTTGCCGGAGCCCAGCTTCCTCCTTTTCCTGGTCATCATCAACGGTGATACTGATGGTTATGTCAGATGAAGGACAAAGGTCCCTGGTTCCACAGGGAGCTTTTGTGCGGCACACTTTGACAAATAATCAGCAGCGCTATTTTCCGCACGCGGCACGTGCTCTGTTTGCAATCCGTCAAAGTGTTCCTCCAACTTTCTCACTTCTTCAATGTATGCCTCCATTAATGGGCTCTGGTAATCCTTGTTAACCTGTCTTACCACAAGCCGCGAATCTCCACGGATGATCAACTTCTTGATCCCCAACTCTACTGCTATCCTGAGCCTCTCAAGGAGCCCTTCATATTCTGCAGTGTTGTTGGTAGCTTTCTCCTGAGGAAAATGGATTTGGACCACATACTTGAGGTGCTCTCCGGTGGCGCGACAAAGAGCATGCCAGCCCCTGCACCTTGCAATGAGAAGGCACCATCAAAGTACATGATCCACTCTTGGGGTGCCTCCTTGCTAGGGATAACTGTTTCTGGTGTCTCTTCGTCTGGAGTAGGTGTCCATTCTGCAATGAACTCTGCTAGTGCCCTGCTCTGAATGGTTGAGGTACTTTCATACCTCAGACCAAAACTTGACAACTCTAATGCCCACTCAACTATTCTGCCGGTGGCCTCAGGGTTCCTCAGTATGCATTGCAAAGGGAAACGAGTGACAACCATGACCTCGTGGGCTTGGAAGTAGTGGCGCAGTTTCCTTGAGGCCATGATGAGGCTGAAGATCAGTTTCTACACTCCAGAGTACCTTGACCTAGCCCCCTGCAACAGGGAGCTAACAAAGTAAACTGGTCGCTGCACCACTGTCGTGGTTCGACACGATCACCTATGGGGCCATCGGCCCCTTGTGGTTTGGCAAGGGGGAAGGGCGCGTTGCACAAAGAGCGGAGGCCGTAGGGCAGCACGACAATGGTGACGCGGGTGGTTTTTACCCAGGTTCGGGCCACCGCGAGGCATAAAACCCTACTCCTTCTTTGGTGGATTGGATGGAGGACCGTGACGAACGCGTAGCGCTCAAGCCCGGCAAGGTCACCTCGGGGAGAGCAGCTACGCGCGTATGAGTGTACAAGGGTCCGAATCCTTTCTAAGGTTGCCTCGGCCCTCCTTTTATAGGTCAAGGGGTTACCACAATGGCAAAACAGTCATTATCCAGTGATTAGACAGCCACAGTGCTATCATACCTAACTCTGCAGATAGGATAAGGTGCATTAAATGCACCGCTTAGTGTCACGTCGTGGATGTAGCCCGGCAAGCCTTGCCGCGCCATTCAACCACCTTCTCGTCTGCCTGCGTGACACGCCCCTGGACGGGTGTCGTTTAGGGGTGATCTTCCTCAGAAATGGCTGCCACATGCCAAATGATAGCCACTTAATCATTTGGGGGCTCGACACCGCACTGATAAGTGACTTGCGTTGCTGTGAGGTGGAGCGGTGGATGATACGTCTCCAACGTATCTATAATTTTTGATTGTTCCATGCTATTATATTATCTGTTTTGGATGTTTTATATGCATTAATATGCTAGTTTATATTATTTTTGGGACTAACTTATTAACCTAGAGCCCAGTGCCAGTTTCTGTTTTTCCTTGTTTTTGAGTTTCGCAGAAAAGGAATATCAAACGGAGTCCAAACGGAATAAAACTTTACGATGATTTTTCTTGGACCAGAAGACACCTACGAGACTTGGATTCGAAGTCAGAAGACCCACGAGGCGACGACAAGCCGTAGGGGCGCACCCTAGGGGGGGGGGCGCCCCCTAGCTTGTGGCCCCCTCGGGAGTCCACTGACCTACTTCTTCGTCCTATATATTCACATATATTCCAAAACCCTAGGAGAGAGCCATGAAAATACTTTTCCACCGCTGCAACCTTCTGTTCCCGTGAGATCCCATCTTGGGGCCTTTTTCGGCGATCTGCCGGAGGGGGATTTGATCACGGAGGGCATCTACATCAACCCTACTGCCTCTCCGATGAAGCGTGAGTAGTTTACCTCAGACCTACGGGTCCATAGGTAGTAGCTAGATGGCTTCTTCTCGCTCTTTGATTCTCAATACCATGTTCTCCTCGATGTTCTTGGAGATCTATCCGATGTAATATTCTTTTGCGGTGTGTTTGTCGAGATCCGACAAATTGTTGATTTATGATCAGATTATCTATGAATATTATTTGAATCTTCTTTGAATTCTTATATGCATGATTTGATATCTTTGTATTTCTCTTCGAATTATCGGTTTGGTTTGGCCAACTAGATTGGTATTTCTTGCAATGGGAGAGGTGCTTAGTTTTGGGTTCAATCTTGCGGTGTCCTCACCCAGTGACATAGTAGGGGTAGCGAGGCACGTATTGTATTGTTGCCATCAAGGATAAAAAGATGGGGTTTTCATCATATTGCTTGAGTTTATCGCTCTACATCATGTCATCTTACTTAAGGCGTTACTCCGTTCTTTATGAACTTAATACTATAGATGCATGCTGGATAGCCGTCGATGTGTGGAGTAATAGTAGTAGATGCAAAATCGTTTCGGTCTACTTGACATGGACGTGATGCCTATATGCATAATCATTGCCTTGGATATCATCATAACTTTGCGCTTTTCTATCAATTGCTCGACAGTAATTTGTTCACCCACAGTATTATTTGCCTTCAAGAGAGAAGCCTCTAGTGAAACCTATGGCCCCCGGGTCTATTTTCCATCATATATTTTCAGATCTATATATCAAAAAATACCAAAAATACCTTGCTGAAATTTATTTATTTTGTTTTACGTTTTGGCAATCTTATATACCTATCTCTATTAGATCTCACCTTTGCAATTGACCGTGAAGGGATTGACAACCCCTTTATCGCGTTGGTTGCAAGTGTTTGATTGTTTGTGCAGGTGCATAGATTGGGGACTTGCTTGTACCTCCTACTGGATTGATACCTTGGTTCTCTAACTGAGGGAAATACTTATCTCTACTTTGCTGCATCACCCTTTCCTCTTCAAGGGAAAAACCAACGCAAGCTCAAGAAGTAGCAAGAAGAATTTCTGGCGCCGTTGCCGGGGAGGTCTACATCAAGCCTACCAAGTACCCATCATAAACTCTCATCTCTTGCATTACATTATTCGCTGTTTGCCTCTCGTTTTCCTCTCCCCCACTTCTAAAACAATTTTTAGAAAAATACAAAAAGATTTGCCTTTTTATTCGCCCTTCTTCTGTTCGTCTTTTCGTTTGCTCGTTTGCTAGATCGGTTTGTTGCCACCATGTCTGAATATGGGGAGTTTATCGTTGAAAAGGATAGCAATAATCTTGATGGAAGTTTTAATGAAGTTGCCAACAATGATCCTCATGGAGAAGAACCCACTATTATTCATACTAAAAAACTCCGTGTAGGTAGTGGTAACATTATTGGAAAAGGGGTTATTCAATATTTCTTTACTTGTGCCGGTACTTTGCCTATGCTTGGAGGGTCAATTATGAATAAAACAATTAGTCTTGCGGATGCAATATCTTTGCTTATAGTTGAATTGGAAAGACAATTTGTTCACATGCATCCATGCATACAAAGGCTTTTACTAGAATTTTCCAATATTCATGATCCCTCTGTTAAACGTGTCACCACTATATTTCTAGCTCATGAGTTTAGGTTTATCATGAAAGATGCCGGTGAAATATTTGCTCATTATAATATTAATGGTGGTTGTCCCCCTATAGAAGAGATCCTTTTTAATCAAGAAGAAACTAGGAGATTGCAATCTCCGGATTATGTTGCTTACAATGAAAACCTAAGAAAGAAAGTTCCTATCGATGTTTTGATTGATAAAATTTCTGAGCTCAACGATAATTTTGCTATACAAAATAATGGATTAGGGTTTGTGCTTAGGGATAGACTTAGGGCTTTTAATCAAAGGAACGTTTACAATGAAGAAATAGTTATCAAATACAAAGGGCCAAAGGAGGAAGCAATTCCTCCCAAACTTTATCTTATAGATCCGTACCCTATCAAATTTAGCCCTTTTGATTATTTTCGTTTGCCACAAAGAAAGCTTGCTGCCAAGAGGTGGGAATATGAGATGAGCATGGACAATCTCCCTCACTTCTATTATAATACCTAGATCTATTGCAATATGCCTAGCTAGGGGCGTTAAACAATAGCGCTTATTGGGAGGCAACCCAATTTTATTTTTGTGTTTTTTGTTTTGCTTCTGTTATTGAATAAAATACACATTATTACCTCTGTATTAATTGTGTTTTGGTGTTTTAATTAGTGTTTGTGCCAAGTAAGACCTTTGGGATGGCTTACGGTGATAGTTGATTTGATCTTGCTGAAAAAGAGAAACTTTTGCATACAGTCACAGAATTGTTTATATTCACTGGAGCTTGTAAAAACCCTTATTTTTTTACATAATATTAATATGCAAATGTCCTCTGTTTTACTAATTTTTCAGAATTTTTGGAGTTACAGAAGTATTATAACAATTCAGATCTTCGCAGACTGTTCTGTTTTTGACAGATTCTGTTTTCTATGTGTTGTTTTGCTTATTTTGATGAATCTATGGGTAGTATCGGGGGGTATGAACCATGGAGAAGTTGGAATACAGTAGATATTACACCAATATAAATAAAGAATGAGTTCACAACAGTACCAAAAAGTGGTGATTTATTTTCTTATACTAACGGATCTCATGAGTTTTTTTGTTGAGTTTTGTGTTGTGAAGTTTTCAAGTTTTGGGTAAAGATTTGATGGACTATGGAATAAGGAGTGGCAAGAGCCTAATATTGGGGATGCAAAAGGAAACCCAAGGTAATATTCAAGGATAACCAAGAGCCTAAGCTTGGGGATGCCCCGGAAGGCATCCCCTCTTTCGTCTTCGTCTATCGGTAAATTTACTTGAGGCTATATTTTTATTCACCACATGATATGTGTTTTGCTTGGAGCGTCTTGTATGATATGAGTATTTGATTTTTAGTTTGTCACAATAATCCTTGCTATACACACCTTTTGAGAGGGACAGTCATGAATCGTGATTTATTAGAATATCTATGTGCTTCACTTATATCTTTTGAGCTAGGCAATTTTGCTCTAGTGCTTCACTTATATCTTTTTAGAGCACGGCGGTGGATTTATTTTATAGAAATTTTTGAACTCTCTTGATTCACTTATATTATTTTGAGAGTCTCTAAACATCATGCTAATTTGCTTTGGTTATGAATTTAATCCTAATATGATGGGCATCCAAGAGGGATATAATAAAAACTTTCATATAAAGTGCATTGAATACTATGAGAAGTTTGATTCCTAATGATTGTTTTGAGATATAAAGATGGTGATATTAGAGTCATGCTAGTGAGTAATTGTGGATTGGTAGAAATACTTGTGTTAAAGTTTGTGATTCCCGTAGCATGCACGTATGGTGAACCGTTATGTGATGAAGTCGGAGCATGATTTATTTATTGATTGTCTTCCTTATGAGTGGCGGTCGGGGACAAGCGATGGTCTTTTCCTACCAATATATCCCCCTAGGAGCATGCGTATAGTACTTTGTTTCGATAGCTAATAGACTTTTGCAATAAGTATGTGAGTTCTATATGACTAATGTTGAGTCCATGGATTATACGCACTCTCACCCTTCCACCATTGCTAGCCTCTCTAGTACCACGCAACTTTCGCCGGTGCACTACACCCACCATAACCCTTCCTCAAACAGCCACCATACCTACCTATTATGGCATTTCCATAGCCATTCCGAGATATATTGCCATGCAACTTCCACCGTTCCGTTTATTATGACATGCTTCATCATTGTCATATTGCTTTGCATGATCATGTAGTTGACATCGTATTTGTGGCAAAGCCACCATTCATATTTTTTTTATACATGTCTCTCTTGATCATTGCACATCCCAGTACACCGCTGGAGGCATACATATAGAGTCATATTTTTGTTCTAAGTATCGAGTTGTAATTCTTGAGTTGTAAGTAAATAAAAGTGTGATGATCATCATTATTAGAGCATTGTCCCATGTGAGGAAAGGATGATGGAGACTATGATTCCCCCACAAGTCGGGATGAGACTCCGGACGAAAAAGAAAAAAGAAAAAGAAAAAAGAGAGGCCAAAGAGCCCAAAATAAAAAAAAAATGAGAGAAAAGAGAGAAGGGGCAATGCTACTATCCTTTTACCACACTTGTGCTTCAAAGTAGCACCATGATCTTCATGATAGAGAGTCTCCTATTTTGTCACTTCCATATACTAGTGGGAATTTTTGTTATATAACTTGGCTTCTATATTCCAATGATGGGCTTCCTCAAAGTGCCCTAGGTCTTCGTGAGCAAGCGAGTTGGATGCACACCCACTTAGTTTCTTTTTGAGCTTTCATACACTTATAGCTCTAGTGCATCCGTTGCATGGCAATCCCTACTCACTCACATTGATATCTATTGATGGGCATCTCCATAGGCCATTGATACGCCTAGTTGATGTGAGACTATCTCCTTCTTTTTGTCTTCTCCACAACCACCATATTCTATTCCACCTATAGTGCTATATCCATGGCTCAACCTCATGTATTGCGTGAAAGTTGAAAAAGCTTGAGAACATCAAAAGTATGAAACAATTTCTTGGCTTGTCATCGGGGTTGTGCATGATTTAATACTTTGTGTGATGAAGATGGAGCATAGCCAGACTATATGATTTTGCAGGGATAACTTTCTTTGCCATGATATTTTGAGAATACATGATTGCTTTATTAGTATGCTTGAAGTATTATTGTTTTTATGTCAATACTAAACTTTTGTTTTTAATCTTATGGATCTGAACATTCATGCCACAATAAAAAAAATTACAAGGATAAATATGTTAGGTAGCAGTCCACATCAAAAATTCTGTTTTTATCATTTACATACTCGAGGACGAGCAGGAATTAAGCTTGGGGATGCTTGATACGTCTCCAACGTATCTATAATTTTTGGCTGTTCCATGCTATTATATTATCTATTTTGGATGTTTTATATGCATTAATATGCTATTTTATATTATTTTTGGGACTAACTTATTAACCTAGAGCCCAGTGCCAGTTTCTGTTTTTTCCTTGTTTTTGAGTTTCGCAGAAAAGGAATATCAAATGGAGTCCAAACGGAATAAAACTTTACGATGATTTTTCTTGGACCAGAAGACACCTACGAGACTTGGAGTCGAAGTCAGAAGACCCACGAGGTGACGACAAGCCGTAGGGGCGCGCCCTGGGGGGCGCCCCCTGGCTTGTGGCCCCCTCGGGAGTCCACCAACCTACTTCTTCGTCCTATATATTCACATATATTCCAAAACCCTAGGAGAGAGCCATGAAAATACTTTTCCACCGCCGCAACCTTCTGTTCCCGTGAGATCCCATCTTGGGGCCTTTTCCGGCGATCTGCCGGAGGGGGATTTGATCACGGAGGGCATCTACATCAACCCTATTGTCTCTCCGATGAAGCGTGAGTGGTTTACCTCAGACCTATGGGTCCATAGCTAGTAGCTAGATGGCTTCTTCTCTCTCTTTGATTCGCAATACCATGTTCTCCTCGATGTTCTTGGAGATCTATCCGATGTAATATTCTTTTGCGGTGTGTTTGTCGAGATCCGATGAATTGTGGATTTATGATCAGATTATCTATGAATATTATTTGAATCTTCTCTGAATTTTTATATGCATGATTTGATATCTTTGTATTTCTCTTTGAATTATCGGTTTGGTTTGGCCAACTAGATTGGTATTTCTTGCAATGGGAGAGGTGCTTAGTTTTGGGTTCAATCTTGCGGTGTCCTCACCTAGTGACATAGTAGGGGTAGCGAGGCACATATTGTATTGTTGCCATCAAGGATAAAAAGATGGGGTTTTCATCATATTGCTTGAGTTTATCCCTCTACATCATGTCATCTTACTTAAGGCGTTACTCCATTCTTTATGAACTTAATACTCTAGATGCATGCTGGATAGCGGTCGATGTGTGGAGTAATAGTAGTAGATGCAGAATCATTTCGGTCTACTTGACACGGACGTGATGCCTATATGCATAAAAATTGCCTTGGATATCGTCATAACTTTGCTCTTTTCTATCAATTGCTCGACAGTAATTTGTTCACCCACCGTATTATTTGCCTTCAAGAGAGAAGCCTCTAGTGAAACCTATGGCCCCCGGGTCTATTTTCCATCATATATTTTCAGATCTAAATATCAAAAATACCAAAAATACCTTGCTGCAATTTATTTATTTTGTTTTACGTTTTGGTAATCTTATATACCTATCTCTATCAGATCTCACCTTTGCAATTGACCATGAAGGGATTGACAACCCCTTAATCGCGTTGGGTGCAAGTGTTTGATTGTTTGTGCAGGTGCATAGATTGGGGACTTGCTTGTACCTCCTACTGGATTGATACCTTGGTTCTCTAACTGAGGGAAATACTTATCTCTACTTTGCTGCATCACCCTTTCCTCTTGAGGGGAAAAACCAACGCAAGCTCAAGTAGTAGTAGTGGAGCCTTGGCGGGAAGCAGGCTGTCGGCGCCCCGGCAACCCTTGCCGGGGAGGTCTTGGGACTTGCCCTTGGGGTGACCTCGACCCGACCAGGCTTGCTTGCCTGGTAAGGGAGGTTTTTCCCTTAGTGATATCTTGCTCCTTTGGCTTGTCTTGGTCTTCTTGATCCGCCCTTTGATTTATCAAAGAGCTATCTCTCCAATTTGGTTTTGTCTTGTCGTTGTAACCTTGCCCCTGAGCCTGTGTGCAGTCCGGGCAACATACACCATGGTTTGTTGCACCGACAGGAGCCCCCAGGCCTGGCCCGAACGTGCTGCTGAGCATCATCGGGGTAGGCCCTATCAGGTACACAGGCAGAGGACTTGTGGTAGCTCGTTCCTTGAGATTTCTTTGCTTCTTCATTAACCTATGCTTGAGTCAGTTTCCGGTTTTTCCGTGCATCGTGCAAGACATTATGGGGGAGTTTTAGGCCACGATCTGCGGCTACCCACGTCCCATGTTCACGTGGTGATAACTGCCATTCCACTAGCTTCTCCGCTTCTGGCATTTCCGCCACGTATGCTGCATGCATTGCGCAGGGTTGGTGGCAGACGCGGAGGGCACGGAAATGTGTGCCATGGCAGAAAGCCAGGCGCCACGGATTGGCGCAGGGGCTCGGCCTTGATTCCACGAGTTGTTGGTGGCGTGGAGGAGTCGGATTGGCCAAGCGGGGCGGTTGCCCCCTGGGTGAGGAGCCAGCCCCCGGCCCCGTTTGCCTATAAAAGGGGACATGGGCGAGGTGTTGGCTCACACCTATCTTTTCCTCGTTCCTTCTGGCATTGCTTTTCCATCATGGTGAGGGGGAGAGGGCGTAGTGGCACTCTAATAGCGGGGACGAGGGCTTCTGCTCGACAGCGCCTCCCTCCTCCTATTGGGGAAGCGGGAGCGGAGCCCGTCGTGAGGGGAGGCGGGAGAGGACGGGGACGTGGTCATCGCGGCGCTCGGGGTCAAGGAGGACGGGGCGGTGCTCTGATTGCACCTTCCCCGGCTGTTCAGGACCCGAATGAAGGCCACGTCGGGAACCAGCCACTGGAGTTCATCATCAAGCTGCTAGGGCCTCCGCGCAGCCGTCTTCGGCTTCCCACCCCATTTGCAAGGGTGATGGAGGTCGAGCAGCCGCCAGGGCTAAGGCTGCACATGAGGGGCTGCTGTAATGGTAGCATACGGGCGGACGTGGAGTTCCCCGCTCCTCATGTCATGCTTCTCCAGCGTGGTTGGAAGACTTTTGCTTGTGCCCATAGCTTGGCGGCCGGGCACATCCTCCATTTCAAGCTGATGGACGCCACCCTGCTCTTCGTCAAAGTCTTCGGACGCTCAGGTGCTCGCTTAGGGTGCTACGCAGAGAGCTCGACTGACGACGAAAGCTCCTCCTTGAGCGATAGTGACGAGGAGGACAGTGATGGCGATGACAGCGGAGCCGATGGGGAGGACGATGGCTCCGACTCCGGCTGAACACCAGCCGCACCGACACCGTCAGCCAGCGGCACCACCATCTGCACCTGCATCTCCTCCCCGGCAAGGTGATTTGCCGGGGTGTTGGGTGCGGGTGGTGTCTTCGCCTCCTCCAGCAGTCTTCCAGCTGGACCCCGGTAGGCTTCCTCGTGGGCTCCGACTTCATTCACCGTGCCACGTCCTGCTGGCCCTGGTGGCGGTGACCAGGGCATCGCCTAGTCGCTCTCCCCATCCATCACCTTCGCCCGCGCCCTCTCGATCTTGTCAGGCTCCGTCGCATGGGCCCTGACGAGGTCAGGCTGGGCTTCTGCCCAGGCACTCCTTTTGCCCTCTTTGCCTCCACTGTAGTTCCTAGGAGGAGAGGGACAAGAAAGGGATTACGGGGCACTTATCTTTTTTCATTCTAAAATATGTAGGCACTTGCCAAACTTTAGTCTTAAATATGCAATCTTCTTTATCCATGTTTGTGCTCTGTAAGATCTGTACTTGTTTATCCGCATATTAATGAAAAAGACAAGCCTTGCCGGGTACTTGTGCATGTATTATGTCCATGCGGAGGTGGAATGCCTTTATATGTTTAAGTAAACAAGTTTTCTCTGGCAAGCTATCCCGCTGGTGCCTTCCGTTTGTTGCCGCGGGGCTTGGCCTGCCGGGCTCGAAATTAAGGAAAGGGACTAGCCTCCTGTCGAACCTTCTCCGTCAAAGGCCACTACAACCACCTTGACCAAAGCAACGTTCAGGTCAGAGGATGGGAGCACCCATGCTTCGAAGGTGACGAGGTTTCTATATGCACAAGTTTTCTCCTTATAGAACATGTATGGATAAGAAGGAACTTATCTGTTTGGCTTGTCGGAGACCAATACATAGGCTTGTTTCTGTTTCTTCTTTTTGGGACCGAGTCCGCGGCAAGAGCCCTGCAGTTTAGTGCAGAGGAAAACAAAGCTACATATGACCTTATCTACATGATCATGCCATGCTCATGTTATGCTATGCATGCAAGTTTTTGGGGCCCCCAGCGCTTCGTTTATTTATTTGTTGCTCAGGGTCTGCGCTTGGCTTTGTATAAAGGGTTACATGCAGCATCGGCAAGGCTTGTACAAAAGGGTGGCTGCCGGGCAGGGCCCGACAGCCGTGCCTTACGGGTAGAACTTGCGAAGATGCTCAATGTTCCATGAGTTTTGCAATTGAATGCCATCTTCGGTCTCCAGACGGACTGCGCTGGGTCTGGAGACTCGTACTACCCGGTAAGGGCCTTCCCACTTTGGCGTCAACTTGTTTGCACCCTTGGCGGACTAAACGCGCCTAAGGACAAGGTTGCCTTCCTCAAGGCTCCGGGCATGAACCCTGTGGTTGAGATAGCGACGCAGGGCTTGCTGATAGCGTGCAGCACGTGTAGCAGCCCAGAGACGGTTCTCCTCAAGGAGCACGGCATTGTCATGCTGGTGTTGCTCTTGCTCTACTTCATCGTAGGCAAATACTTGAGGTGACCCGTATATGAGTTCCGTGGGGATCACTGCTTCTGCCCCATAGACTAGGGAGAAGGGAGTCTGGCCGGTAGCTCGATTTGGTGTCGTACGGAGGGACCAAAGAACCACCAGCAGCTCATCAATCCAGCGCCTGCCGCACTTCTGCAGCCTAGCAAATGTTCTTGTCTTGAGTCATCGCAGCACTTCAGCATTTGCCCTCTCAGCTTGTCCGTTGGTTCTGGGATGGGCAACAGAGGCAAATGAGACCTTGCTTCCGAGGGCTTGAACGTATTGCATGAAGGCGCGACTTGTGAATTGGGTGCCGTTGTCAGTGATGACTCTGGCGGGTACCCCGAAGCGGCACACCAATCCCTTTAAGAACTTGATAGCTGACTACGCGGTTACCTTCCTCACGGGCTCCACCTCCGGCCACTTTGTAAACTTGTCGATGGCAATGTACAAGAATTCAAAGCCCCCGGTAGCACGAGGGAAGGGGCCCAAAATGTCGAGCCCCCAGACCGAAAATGGCCATGACAAAGGAATCATCTGGAGAGCTTGAGCAGGCTGATGGATAGTCTTGGAGTGGAACTGGCAGGCTTCACATCTGGTGACTAGCTCAATTGCATCTTGGAGGGCCGTGGGCTAGTAGAAACCTTGCCGGAAAGCTTTTCCAACCAAGGCTCTAGATCCAATATGGGAATTGCACATGCCTTTGTGTATCTCTGCCAACAGTTCCTTCCCATCTTCCCAGCAAATGCACTTCAATTTCACACCATTGGGTCTCCTTTTGTATAGCGTGTTATCGACGAACTGATACATACTGGCCCTCCAGGCTACTCTTTCAGCTTCTTCTTACTCTTTGGGAAGTTCTCCTGTTTGGAGGTAATGGACTATGTGCCGCGCCCAAGTTGGAGCCTAAGGCTTGACAACAAGGATCAGCGGCACCTCCTCGTTTGTGGGAGCACATGTCTCAACCGCAAGGACTGGTAGTTCGGCGGGAGGGTGCTGCTCGCCAAGCGAAGTGGAGTTGTTCCCGCCAACCTCTCTGCCGGGGGCTTCGGGAAGCTCTGCCGAGAGAGGCTTGCCGGAGTCCAGTTTCCTCCTCTTTCTGGCCATTGTTGCCGGGGATACGGAGGGTTGAGTCAGGTGAAGAACAAAAGTCCCTGGTTCCACAAGAAGCTTTTGCGCAGCGCACTTTGACAGATGATCAGCAATGCTATTTTCCGCACGCGGCACGTGCTCTGTTTGCAGTCCATCAAAGCGCTCCTCTAGCTTTCTCACTTCCTCCGCATATGCCCCATCAATGGACTCTGATAATCCTTGTTTACTTGCCTCACCATGAGCTGTGAGTCTCCTCGAATGATCAACTTCTTAATCCCCAACTCCGTCGCGATTCTGAGCCCAGCAAGGAGTCCTTCATATTCTGTAGTGTTGTTGGTAGCCTTCTCCCGGGGGAAGTGCATCTGGACCACATACTTGAGGTGCTCTCTAGTGGGTGCGACGAGGAGCACGCCATCTCCTGCACCTTGTAGTGAGAAGGCACCATCAAAATACATGATCCATTCTTGGGGGGCCTCCTTGCCGGGGATAATTGTTTCCAGTGCCTCTTCGTCTGGGGTAGGCGTCCTCTCCGCAATAAACTCTGCCAGTGCTCTGCTCTGAATGGTTGATGTGCTCTAAAATTTCAAACCAAAGCTTGATAACTCCAAAGCCCATTCCACTATTCTGCCAGTGGCCTCCGGGTTCCTCAGTATGCATTGCAAAGGGAATCGGGTGACAACTGTGACCTCTTGGGCTAGGAAGTAGTGGCGCAGTTTCCTTGAGGCCATGACGAGGCCAAAGATCAACTTTTGCACGCCGGAGTACCTTGACCTAGCACCCTACAACAGGGAGCTGACAAAGTAAACTGGCCGCTGCACCACCTTCTTCCTTGCCGCAGTCTTGGGACTGCCTTCGCTTCTTTGCTCTTCCTTCTCTTGATCTGCACTCAGCCTTGCCGTGACTGGTTCACTTCCTTCTCCAGGGAGGACAGTAGCTGCAGCTGCTCCTTCCTCCACTTCCTGTTCTGCCACCAGTGCTGCACTAACCACTTGATTGGTTGCTGCCAGATATAGCAGCAACGGCTCTTGTGGTTTAGGAGCGACCACGGTGGGAATAGAGGAAAGGTAGGCTTTTAATCATGCAGCGCTGCTTCTGCCTCCGGGGTCCACTTCATGGGCCCTGCCTTCTTCAAAATTTTGAAGAACGGTAGAGCGCGCTCGGCGGACTTGGAAATGAACCTACTCAGCGCGGCAACACATCCAGTTAAACTCCTCACATCCTTGACTGTCTTGGGTGCTTGAATCTGCTTGATCGCTCTGATCTTGTCGGGGTTGGCCTCTATCCCCCGGCGAGACACAAAGGAGCCAAGTAGCTTGCCGGAGGGAATGCCAAACACGCACTTCTCTGGGTTCAGCTTCAAGTTGATCTTGCGTAGGTTTGCAAAGGTTTCTTCCAAGTCCTGATTGAGCATTGATCTGTCCTTGGTCTTGACCACTATGTCAGCCATGTAAGCTTCAATATTCCTGTGCAGCTGGGACTCAAACCCCATCTGCACTGCTCTTGCAAAAGTGGACCCAATGCTCTTTAACCCAAAGGGCATCCGTACGAAGCAGTATGTGCCACATGGGGTAATGAACGCTGTCTTGTCCTCGTCTTTCTTGGACATGAATATCTGGTGGTACCCGGAGTAGGCATCCAAGAAGGAAAGCAGATCACACCCGGAGGTGGAATCCATGATCTGGTCGATGCGTGGCAAGGAGAATGGGCCGTTCGGGCATACTTTATTCAGATCTGTGAAATCTATGCAAAGCCTCCATTTCCCATTCGGCTTGCGCACTACCACTGGATTTGCCAACCATGTTGGGTGCAATACTCCTCTGACCAAACCAGTTGCCTCAAGTTTCTTGATCTCTTTGGCAATGAACTGCTGCCACTCCAAGGCTTGCTTCCGGACCATCTGCTTGACGGGCCGGGCATGAGGGCAGATAGCAAGGTGGTGCTCGATTACCTCCCTGGGAACACCGGGGATGTCAGATGGTTGCCAAGCAAACACATCGACATTCACCCGCAAGAAGGTAACGAGCGCACTTTCCTATTTGTCGTCAAGGGTGGAGCTGATAGTGAATGTACCATCAGCGCCAACCAGCCCTGCCGGGACCTTCTTCACAGTGGGTGCAGCAACCATGGATCTCTTGCTAGTGGAACTCTTCAGCAAGTCATCGACAGGTGCAGCGTACTCCGGAGAGGCGCGCTTCCTGGATTGCTTGCCGGTATCCTTGCTAGCTTTTCTCCCTTGTTTGTTTTCCTTGGTAGAGACTGCGGCTTCCGCGGCCTCGGCAGCGACCGCATCCCGGTACATCTTGTCTATGCATATAATTGCGTCCTTCTTGTCTGATGGGATAGAAATAACGCCCATCGGTCCTGGCATCTTCAGGGTATTGTAGGCATAGTGGGGTGCCACCATGAACTTTGCCAGGGCAGGTCGCCCAAGTATCCCATTATATGGCAACGGAAGCTCGACCACATCGAACATAATCTTCTCAGTCTGGTAGTTCAATTCTCCTCCAAATGTCACCGGCAGCGTGATCTTCCCCTTTGGACGACTCCTGCCGGGGTTGATTCCTTGAAACATGCCTGTAACCTTGAGCTCTTCATCTGTTATCTGCAGCTTGCTGATTACCTTGGGGGAAATCAGATTCAACCCGGCCCCGCCGTCAACCAACATCTTTGTGACCTTGAGGTTGTGGATTGTTGGTGATAACAACAATGGCAAGCACCCTACCACAGTGGTGCGGTCAGGGTGATCCTCTTCGTCAAAGATGATGGGCGTGCGAGACCATTTGAGTAGTTTTCATGAATCTGCCACTGGCTCCACAACATTGACCTCACGCACCCATTGTTTCAGCTGGTGGTGAGAGGAGTGCAAGGATGCGCCCCCGTCAATGCACATGGCGTCAGTGGCTTTCTGAAACTCTTGCTCGCTGGTTTCCTCTTCATCCCCTTCATCGCTTTCATCACCACATTCTTTCTTCTCATGGCCTTTAGCAGGTTTCCCTTGATGTTGAGGGACCTTGCCGGGGCGGCCTCCTCGGCCGCCTCAGCCCTTCCCGCCAGCGCCATCTTGGTCTCTCTCCTTATCACGCTTCTCGTACTCAGCTTTCTGCTTCTTGGCGAGTTGCTCAACTTGATGACACTCTTGGAGATCATGGCCCTTGGTCCGATGGATCTTGCAGTACGGCCCGTCAGACTCCCCAGCCTTCTCGGCCACCGCAGCTTTCTGGCAGTCGGTGCACACAGCAACCACCTTGCCGGGGGCTTCGGTCTTGGCCTTCTTACCGGTACTGGGAATACCTGATCCCTCGACAGCCAGCACTGCTTTCTCCTTGCGCTTCTTGTTGCGTTTCTTGTTCTTCTGGTTGGCAGCATTGTCGCCATCTTCTGAGTCAATGTCGACGCCATCCTCTTCTCTGGGGAGTCACTTCCCCTCCTCTGTACGGGCACACTTATCTGCCAAGGTGTAAAGCTCATTCACAGTCTTGGGCAAATGAACGTTCATCTTGGAATGTATCCTGCGGTTGCGAACATTGGACTGGAACGCGGCAATCACAACTGCCGGGTGGATATCTGGAATGTTCCTGTGCACCCGGCTGAACCTCTGCATGTACTTCCGCAAACTCTCCCCTTCCTTTTGTGGAAGGAGCTACAAATCGCTGGGCCACCCTGGTTCTTGATGGCCGCCCATGAAGGCACCAACAAACTCGTGGGACAGGTCAGCCCAAGTCGAGATGGAGTTCTCCGGCAAGTGCATCAGCCACGACCTCACATTTAGCTTGAGTGCCAAAGGGAAGTAGTTGGCGAATAACTTTTTATCTCTTCCTCCGTCGTCTTGAACGACGATGGTGTAGATGCTCAAGAACTCTTCCGGGTTCAGTCTTCCATCATATTTTTCTGGTATCTCTAGCTTGAACGTACGGGCAGATGGCCAACGGACTTGCCGCAGCTCGCGAGTGAAGGCAGGACACCCAACCTCGAAAGGCAGGTATCCGTCTCCACTGGGCACAGGCTCATCGACGTCGGGGCCATTGCGCCTGTCAGACTGGCGGTGGGTTTCACGATGCCGTTCTATGGTGACGCGCGCGTCTTCCCTCCGCCTGTCTTACAGGACCTGCCGCTGATCTCGACAAGCACGAGGATCAGATGAAGCCATCGACACCTCGTCGGGTTCTTGGTCGCGTGGCTCTGGCCGTAGCCCCTGCGCTGGTTGCCGTGGGGGGGGGGGGGGGGTGGACTGCATCGTAGGATTGGCCCCTTTGGCACAGCCAGCGGCTCGGGCTGTTGCTGCTGCCTGCAGATGCCATGGCGAGCCCGCTCGTTGTGATCCCCCTGCCTCAACGAAACCAATCAAACTTTGAATGGTGTCTCTCCATTCATCCATTTGATCGGCCGCTGGTGGGAACCTCAACAGGAGATGGGCTCGTGCCATGGCCTCCAAAGCAGTGCTTGGCATGGACGACCACGTAGATCACGACATCGCCTGACTTCTGATGGTACCGGTAGTGGCGGCGTCGCGTTCTCACCATCGCGAGCCAGTCGCCAGGGCGGCGTGACAACGAGAAGGACGCGCTTGGGGGTTGACGACCCCATTCGGTGCTTCGTCTTGATTGCCTTGCCCTGGGGAAGGCGTGTGCCCCATAGCTGCGCCCGCAGGAGGGGCAGCTAGGGGGTTGCGATTCACGCAGGAGCGGGCGCCATCGCTGTGGCTACGTCCTCCAGTGAGGTGGAGAGGCGGAGATTGAATATTCTCCGCATCCGCACCTTGTGGAGCGTGGCCGCTAGGGTGTGGCTGATGCTGTCCTCCGTCGGCGCCTTCTGCTCCCACCTCGGCTGTAGGAGGAATGGTGATGGCGCCGCCCACGCCGGTCATGTTCCCCGTGGCGTCCGCGTCCCCCGACGCCACCGCAGCTCCCACGGGATCACTGGCTGCATGCGAGGGGGCCTTCGAGGTGGAAGGGTGGGCCGTTGCGCCGGACTTTTTATTGGGCTCCATGGATGATGGAGCCGTCGATGAAGAAGATGGTGATGAAGATTGACACGCTGTTCACATCCTCGGGTTCGCACAAGCGCTCCCCCCTACCTGGCGCGCCAAATATGTTGTGGTTCGACACGATCACCTATGGGTCCATCGGCCCCTTGTGGTTCGGCAACGGGGAAGGGCACGTTGCAAAAAAAGCAGAGGCCGTAGGGCAGCACAGCAATGGTGACGCGGGTGGTTTTTACCTAGGTTCGGGCCGCTGCGAGGCGTAAAACCCTACTCCTGCTTTGGTGGATTGGATGGAGGACCGTGATGAACGCGCAACGCTCAAGCCCGGCAAGGTCGCCTCGGGGAGAGAAGCTACGCGCGTATGAGTGTACAAGGGTCCGAATCCTTTCTAAGGTTGCCTCGGCCCTCCTTTTATAGGTCAAGGGGTTACCACAATGGCAAAACAGTCATTATCCAGTGATTAGACAGCCACAGTGCTATCATACCTAACTCTGCAGACAGGACAACATGCATTAAATGCACCGCTTAGTGTCACGTCATGGATGTAGCCCGGCAAGCCTTGCCGTGCCATTCAACCACCTTCTCGTCTGCCTGCGTGACACGCCCCTGGACGGGTGTCATTTAGGGGTGATCTTCCTCATAAATGGCTGCCACGTGCCAAATGACAGCCACTTAATCATTTGGGGGCTCGACACCGCACCGATAAGTGACTTGCATTGCTGTAAGGTGGAGCGGTGGACCTTGGTGGGAAGCAGGCTGTCGGCGCCCCGGCAACCCTTGCCGGGGAGGTCTTGGGACTTGCCCTTGGGGTGACCTCGACCCGACCAGGCTCGCCTGCCCGGTAAGGGAGGTTTTTCCCTTAGTGATATCTTTCTCCTTTGGCTTGTCTTGGTCTTCTTGATCCGCCCTTTGATTTCTCAAAGAGCTATCTCTCCAATTTGGTCTTGTCTTGTCGCTGTAACTTTGCCCCCGAGCCTGTGTACAGTCCGGGCAACATACACCAGGGTTTGTTACACCGACAACCACCTTCTTGTTTGCCGTGGCCTTGGGATTGCCTTCGCTATCCTGCTCCTTTTTCTCCTGATCCGTACCCAACCTTGCCATGACTGGTTCACTTCCTTCTTCGGGGAGGACAGTAGCTGCGGTTGCTCCTTCATCTACTTCCCGCTGCGCCACCAGCGCTGCACTAACCACTTGATTGGTTGCCGCTAAATATAGCAGCAACGGCTCTTGTGGTTTAGGAGCGACCAAGGTGGGGGCAGAGGAAAGATAGGTTTTTAAGTCCCTCAGCGCTACTTCTGCCTCCGGGGTCCACTTCATGGGCCCTGCCTTCTTCAGAATTTTGAAGAACGGCAGAGCGCGCTCGGCAGACTTGGAAATGAACCTACTCAGTGCGGCAACACATCTAGTTAAATGCCTCACGTCCTTGACTGTCTTGGGTGCTTGAATCTGCTCGATCGCTCTGATCTTGTCGGGGTTGGCCTCTATCCCCCGGTGGGATACAAAGAAGCCAAGTAGCTTGCCGGAGGGAACACCAAACACACACTTCTCAGGGTTCAACTTCAAGTTGATCTTGCGCAAGTTTGCAAAGGTCTCTTCCAAGTTCTATTGAGTGTTGATCTGTCCTTGTTTTTGACCACTATGTCATCCATGTAAGCTTCAACATTGCTGTGCAACTGAGGCTCAAACCCAATTTGCACCGCTCTTGCAAAAGTGGACTCAGCGCTCTTTAACCCGAAGGGCATCCGCACAAAGTAGTACGTGCCACATGGGGTTATGAACGCGGTCTTCTCCTCGTCTTCCTTAGACATGAATATCTGATGGTATCCGGAGTATGCATCCAAGAAGGAAAGAAGATCGCACCCGGAGGTGGAATCCACAATCTGGTCGATACGCGGCAAGGGGAAAGGGTCCTTTGGGCATGCCTTGTTCAGGTCTGTGAAGTCTATAAAAAGCCTCCATTTCCCATTCGCCTTACGCACCACCACCGGGTTCGCCAACCACGTCGGATGCAACACTCCTCTGACCAAACCAGCCGCTTCAAGTTTCTTGATCTCTTCGGCAATGAATTGCTGCCGCTCCAAAGCTTGTTTTCTGACCTTCTGCTTGATGGGCCGAGCATGAAAGCAGACAGCAAGGTGGTGCTCGATTACCTCCCTGGGAATGCCGGTGATGTCAGATGGTTGCCAAGCAAACACATCTACATTTGCCCGCAGGAAGGCAACGAGCGTGCTTTCCTATTTGTCATCAAGGGTGGAGCTGATGGTGAACGTACCATCAGCGCCAACCAGCCCTGCCGGGACCCTCTTCACAGCAGGCGAAGCAACTTTGGATCTCTTGCTAGTGGAACTCTCTGGCAAATCATCGACGGGTGCAGCGAACTCCGGAGAGGCGCGCTTCCCGGATGCTTTGCCGGCATCCCCATTAGCTTTCTTTCCTTTCTTGTTTTCCTTGGCGGGAACTGCGGCTTCCCGTTGCCTCGGCAGCGACTGCATCCCGGTACATCTTATCCACGCATATGATTGCGTGTTTCTTGTCCGACAGGATGGAGATGATGCCCATTGGCCCTGGCATCTTCAGAGTATTATAGGCATAGTGAGATGCCACCATGAATTTTGCCAGAGCTGGACGACCAAGAATCCCATTGTACGACAAAGAAAGCTCGACCACGTCGAACACAATCTTCTTGGTCTGGTAGTTCAATTCTCCTCCGAACGTCACCGGCAGTGTGATCTTTCCCTTAGGACGGCTTCTGCGGGGTTGATTCCTTGAAACGTGCCAGTAACCTTGAGCTCTTCATCTGATATTTGCAACTTGCTGATTACCTTGGGGGAAATCAGATTCAACCCTGCCCCGCCGTCAACCAACATCTTTGTGACCTCGAGGTTGCGGATCGTTGGTGAAACCAACAACGACAAGCACCCTACCGCGGTGGTGCGGTCAGGGTGATCCTCTTCGTCAAAGATGATGGGCGTGCGGGACCATTTGAGCGGTTCCCGGGAATCTGCCACTGGCTCTACGGCATTGACCTCACGCGCCCATTGCTTAAGCTGGCGGCGAGAGAAGTGCAAAGGCGCACCTCCGTCAATGCACAGGGCCTCAATGGCTTTCTGGAACTCCTGCTCACTGGTTTCCTCTTCATCCCCTTCATCACTTTCTTCATCACCTTCCTTCTTCTCACGGCCTCTGGCAGGTTTCTCTTGATGCTGATGAATCTTGCCGTGGCGGCCTCCTCTGCCACCTCGGCCCTTCCCGCTAGCACCTTCTTGGTCTCTTTCCTTGTCACGCTTCTCGTACTCAGCTTTCTACTTCTTGACAAGTTGCTCAACTTGATGACACTCTTGGAGATCATGGCCCTTGGTCCAATGGATCTTGCAGTATGGTCCATCAGCCTTCCTAGCCTTTTCGGCCGCCGCAGCCTCCCGGCAATCAGTGTACGCGGCAACTTCCTTATCGGGGGCTCCGGTCTTGGCCTTCTTGCCAGTACTAGGAGTGCCAGATCCCTTAAGAGCCAGCACCGCCTTTTCCTTGCGCTTCTTGTTGCGCTTCTTATTCTTCCTCTTCGGGTTAGTGGCATCGTCGTCATCTTCTGAGTCAACTTCGATGCCATCCTCTTCTCCGGGGAGCCGACTCCCTTCCTCTATACGGGCACATTTATCCGCCAAGGTGTACAACTCATTCACAGTCTTGGGCAACCGGATGTTCATCTTGGAATGTATCTTCCTGTTGCGCATGTTGGACTGGAACGCGGCAATCACAGTTGCTGGGTGGATATCTGGAATGTTCCTGTGCACCCGGCTAAACCTCTACATGTAGTTTCGCAAACTCTCCCCTCCTTTTGTGGAAGGAGCTGCAAATTGCTGGGCCGTCCTGGTTCTGGATGGCCGCCCGTGAAGGCACCAACAAACTCATTGCACAGGTCAGCCCAGGACGAAATGGAATTCTCCAGTAGGTGCATTAGCCATGACCTCACGCTTGGCTTGAGTGCCAAAGGGAAGTAGTCTATGAACACCTTCTCATCTCTTCCTCCGGTGGCTTGAACAACGATGGTGTAGATGCTCAAGAACTCTGCCGGGTTCAGCCTTCCATCATACTTTTCTGGTATCTCTGGTTTGAAAACACGAGCAGATGGCCAATAGACTTGCCGCAGCTCGCGAGTGAAGGCAGGGCACCCAACCTCGAAAGGCAGGTATCCGCCTTCACTGGGCGCGGGTTCATCGATGTCTGGGCCATTGCGCCTATCAGATTGGCGTCGGGTTTCGCGGCGTCGTTCTATAGTGACGCGCGCGTCTTCCCTTCGCTGACCTTCCAGGACCTGCCGCTGATCTCGACGGGCCCGAGGATCGGATGAAGCCATTGATGCCTCGTTGGGCTCCTGGTCGTGTGGTTCGGGCTGCAGCCTCTGCACTGGCTGTCGTAGAGGGGATTGCACCGTTGGAGTGGCCCCCTCGACACGGTTAGCATCTCGGGCCGTGGTTGTTGCTTGCGGGCGTCATGGCGGGCCTGCCCGCTGTGATCCTTCCGCTTCAGCAAAAGCGATCAAACTCTGAATGGTGGCTCTCCACTCATCCATTTGATCGGCCACTGGCAGGAATCTCAGCAGGAGTTGGGCTCGCGCCATGGCTTCCGAAGCAGTGCTCGGCATAGATGACGACGCAGAACGCGACATCGCTTGACTCCTGACAGTACTAGTGGTGGCGGCGCCGTGTTCTTGTCGCCGTGCACCAGCTGGCACGGCGGTATGGTGGCGAGAAGGGTGCGCCTGGGGGTTGACGACCCCGTTTGGCGCTTCGTCTTGGTTACCCCGTCCTGGGGAAGGCGCGTGCCCGTAGCTGCGCCTGTAGCAGGGGCAGCTTGGGGACCGTGACTTGCACCAGAGAGGGCGTTGTCGCTGCGGCTGCGCCCTCCAGCGCGGTGGGGAGGTGGAGACTGAATATTATCCTCGCCCGTGCCTTGTGGAACATGGCCTCCGGGACGCTGTTGATGCCGCCCTACCCTGGCGTCTTCCGCTCCCGCTTCGGCCGCAGGGGGAAGGATGACAGCGCCGCCTGCGCCGGTCACGTCCCCCACGACACCCGCGTCCCCCAACACCGCCGCAGCACCCATAGTATCAATGGCTGCATGCGAGGGGGCCTTCGAGGTGGAAGGGTGAGCTGTTGCGCCGGACTTTTTCTTGGGCACCATGGACGATGTAGCTAATGACGAAGAAGACGATGACGAAGATTGACGCGTTGTTCATGACCTCGGGTTCGCGCAAGCGCCGCACCCTACCTGGCGCGCCAAAGATGTCGTGGTGGAACACGATCACCTATGGGGCCATCAGCCCCTTGTGGTTCGGCAGGGGGGAGATCACGTAGCGCAAAGAGCAGAAGCCATGGAACAGCATGACAAAGATGACGTTGGTGGTTTTTACCCAGGTTCGGGCCGCAGAGAAGCGTAAAACCCTACTCCTCCTTTTGGTGGATTGAAGGGAGGACCGTGGTGGGCACGCAACGCTCAAGCCCGGCAAGGTCGCCTCGGTGAGAGCAGCTACGCGCGTATGAGTGTACAAGGGTCCGAATCCTTTTTCAGGTTGCCATGGCCCTCCTTTTATAGGCTAAGGGGTTACCACAGTGGCAAAACAGTCATTATCTACTGATTAGATAGCCAACAGTGCTATCATACCTAACTCTGGCAGTTAGGACAAAGTGCATTAAATGCACTGCTAGGTGTCACGCTGAGGATGCAGCCCAGCAGGCCTGCCACGCCGCTTAATCATCTTCTACCTGTCTACATGACACGCCTCTGGACGGGTGTCATGTAGGGGGAATCTCCCTTCCAAATGGCTGCCACGTGCCAAATGACAGCCACTTAATCACTTGGGGGCTCGACACCACACTGATAAGTGACTTGCATCGCTGTGCGGTGGAGCGGTGGAGTCTTGGCGGGGAGATTTGCCCTTGGCGGCCCCGACAAGCCTGCCGGGGAAATCTTGGGACTTGTTCTTGGTGAGGCCTTGACCTGACCAGGCTCGCCTGCCCGGTAAGGGTGGCCTTTTCTTAGTGACATCTCGTTCCCTTGGCTTGTCTTGGTCTTCTTGATCCGCTCTTTGATTTCTCAAAGAGCTATCTCTCTGGCTTGGTCTCGACTTTGGAGCTTGGTGCTGTTGTACCCTCACCGTCGCGCCTGTGTACAGTCTGGGCAACATACGTGAAGGTTTGTTGCACCGACAGTATTACTACTTGGTATAGATTTGTGCTTAATACTATTACCAGAGGCATTTTCTTGAGTGGTCACCCTATGGATGCTTTCAATGCTATGGGAAATTTAGTGGGATCACCACCTATTGCTATTAATGAAACCGCATTGACTTTGAGTATGTTATGCAAAGGGTATAAGCTATTGAGAATAAAATGCCTACCATAGAGCATATTGAAAATTTAGATAAAAGGATTCATAATCTTATTGATCAATTTGGGTCAAAGGTAGGAACTACTTTGAAAGAGCTAAAAGGAAAAGAATCGGTAATTAACGAAAGGATAGAACAAAGTCCCGCTAGGATTGATAAGTTGGAAGAAATTATTAGTAATTTGGGTTCCTTTTTCTTCCGTTAAAACTATTGAAGTACTCCTACTAGCAAGAATTGCAAGTTTATGTTTGTTCCTAAGAACAAGGGTGCCACATCTAGTAATGGAAGTGAAGATCTTAAAATGATTAGTGTTCACCTTAGTTTTGTTGATTTAATGAAGGAACCCACCTATGAGAGTAAATTCCTTAACTTTTTTCCTAGGAGTGTGATTGTTAAAAATATGCATGTTAGAACTCCTAGAAATTATGGAAGTGTGATTGAGGAGTTGGAGACTAAAGATGACAACACTTGAAACTATGCATTACACCTAACTAGGGGCGTAAAACATTAGTGCTTGTTAGGAGGCAACCCAATAGTTATCTTAGTTTTTCTTGTTTCTTTTCTGTTTTTTGGTGTGCACACAATTATTCTACTGTTATGGTTGTGTTTTTGTGTTTAACTTAGTGTTTGTGCTAAGTAAAGCCTTTGTGATGTTTTGATTGATAGTTGATTTGATTTTGTGAAAAAACAGAAACTTTTGCACCCAGTAGACGAATTGTTTAGATTCACTAGATGTGATAAAATTCTGAATTTTTTACACATGATTGATATCCAAATTGCCCATGTTTTCCTAAATTTTAGAACTTTTGGAGTTACAGAAGTATTGATCTTATCCAGATCATTACAAACTGTTTTGTTTTTGACAGATTCTATTTTCATTGCGTTGTTTGCTTGTTTTAATGAATCTATGGATTGTATAGGGGGGTATAAGTCATGGTGAAGTTAGAATACAGTAGGTATTATGCAATAATAAAATACGAATTGGTTTACAATAGTACCTAAAGTTTATGATTTGCTAGTTATACTAACAGATCTCACGAGTTTTCTGTTGAGTTTAGTGTGATGAAGTTTTCAAGTTTTGAGTGCGATGGATGAAGGAATTTAAAGTGGAAAGACCCTAAGATTGGGGATTCCCAAGGCACCCCAAGGTAATATTTAAGGAGATCCAAGCGGTTAATATTGGGGATGCCCCAGATGCCCTTTTTTGTCTACCAACCATCGGTAAATTACTTGGAGCTATATTTTTATTCATCACATGATATGAGTTTTGCTTGGAGCATCGTGTATTATATGAGCCTTGCTTTGTTTTATTTTTAGTTTTCCACAATCATGTTTGATAAACACACCTTTTTGGGAGGGACACACATTATTCGTGATTTGTTAGAATACTCTATGTGTTTCACATATATATTTTGAGCTAGGCAGTTGCTCTAGTGCTTCACTTATATTTTTTAGAGCACGACGACGGTTATATTTTTAAAGAAATAGTTGCACTCTCATTCTTCACTTATATTATTTTGTGAGTTTGATAAATAGTAATGGCAATTTGCATGGGTTATGAATTTGGTCCTAATATGATAGGTATTAAAGAGGGATATAATAAAAACTTTCATGTAGATAATTGAATATGGTAAGTTTGATTCCTTGCAATAGTTTTGCGATATTAAGATGGTAATATGTGGGAGGTACTTGTGAATGATTGTGGTTTAGTAAGAATATTGGTGTTAAGTTTTGTGATTCCTGAAGCATGCACGTATGGTCTCTCGTTATCCTAAGAAGTTGGAGCATGATTTATTATTGATTGTCTTCCTTATGAGTGGCGGTCGGGGACGAGTGATATCCCACAAGTATAGGGGATCGCAACAGTTTTCGAGGATAGAGTATTCAACCCAAATTTATTGATTCGACACAAGGGGAGCCAAAGAATATTCTCAAGTATTAGCAGCTGAGTTGTCAATTCAACCACACCTGAAAGACTTAATATCTGCAGCAAAGTTTTTAGTAGCAAAGTAGTATGGAAGTAACGGTAACAGTGGCAAAAGTAACAGTAGCAGTTTTCTAGTGATTGTAACAGTAGCAACGGAAAAGTACTTAGCAAAGATCAATATGTGAAAAGCACATAGGCAATGGATCAGTGATGGATAATTATGTCGGATGGCATTCATCATGCAACAGTTATAACCTAGGGTGACACAGAACTAGCTCCAATTCATCAATATAATGTAGGCATGTATTCCGTATATAGTCATACGTGATTATGGAAAAGAACTTGCATGACATCTTTTGTCCTACCCTCCTGTGGCAGCGGGGTCCTAATGTAAACTAAGGGATATTAAGGCTTCCTTTTAATAGAGAACAGGACCAAAGCATTAGCACTTAGTGAATACATGAACTCCTCAAACTACGGTAATCATCGGAAAGAATCCCAATTATTGTCACCTTGGGGTATGCGGATCATGACACGTAATAGGTGTCTACAACTTGCAAGATAGGATCAACAACACATATATATTCATGAAAACATAATAGGTTCAGATCTGAAATCATGGCACTCGGGCCCTAGTGACAAGCATTAAGCATGGCAAAGTCATATCAACATCAATCTCAGAACATAGTGGATACTAGGGATCAAACCCTAACAAAACTAACTTGATTACATGATAAATCTCATCCAACCCATCACCGTCCAGCAAGCCTACGATGGAATTACTCACGCACGGCAGTGAGCATCATGAAGTTGGTGATGGAGGAAGGTTGGTGATGATGATGGCGATGAACCCCCCTCTCCGGAGCCCAAAACAGACTCCAGATCAGCCCTCCCAAGGAAGAACGGGAGGCGGCGGCGGCTCCGTATCGTAAAATGCGACGAATCCTTCTCTCTGATTTTTTCTCCACGAATAGGGTTATATGGAGTTGGAGTTGAGGCCTGAGGGTCTCCAGGGGGCCCACAAGCCTGTAGGGCGCGCCCCAGGGGGGTGGGCTTGCCCCCAGGGCTTGTGGCATCTGGGTGGCCCCCCTCTGGATAATTCTTGCGCCAGTAGTTTTTTATATATTCCAAAAATATTCTCCGTAAATTTTCAGGTCAATCCGAGAAGTTTTATTTCTGCACCAAAATAACACCATGGCAATTCTGCTGAAAACAGCGTCAGTCCGGGTTAGTTCCATTCAAATCATGCAAATTAGAGTCCAAAACAAGGGCAAAAGAGTTTGGAAAAGTAGATACAATGGAGACGTATCAACTCCCCCAAGCTTAACCCATTGCTTGTCCTCAAGCAATGCAGTTGATAAACTGAAAGTGACAAAGAAATTTTTTTACAAACTCTGTTTGATCTTGTTGTTGCAAATATGTCTAGCCAATATTCAGGTTTTCAGCAAAGATTATGAACTAACCATATTCACAATAACGTTTTAGGTCTCACATTTACTCATATCAATGGCATAATCAACTAGCGAGAAATAATAATAAATCTCGGATGAAAACACTTTTTCAAAACAATCATGGTATGATATGACAAAATGGTATCTCGCTAGCCCTTTCTGAGACTGCAAAACATAAATGCAGAGCACCCCTGAAGATTAAGGACTGACTAGACATTGTAATTCATGGCAAAAGAGATCCAATCACAGTCATACTAAATATCAATTAATAACAACGCATACAAATGACAGTGGTGCTCTCTAACTGGTGCTTTTTATAAGAGGATGATGACTCAGCAATAAAAATAAATAGATAGGCCCTTCGCAGAGGGAAGCAGGGATTTGCAGAGGTGCCAGAGCTCGAGCTTTAAAACAGAGATGAATATAATTTTGAGCGGTATGCTTTCATTGTCAACATAACAACGAAGAGATCTCACTATCTTCCATGCTAGATACATTATAGGCGGTTCCCAAACAGAATGGTAAAGTTTTTACTCCCCCTCCACCAACAATCACACTCCACGGCTGATCCGAAACAACGGGTACCGTCCATACCAACAATAATCCAGGGGGAGTTTTGTTTGAAGTTATATTTTGATTTGATTTCGAGCATGGAACTGGGCATCTCGAATACCAGCCACTTTCTCGTGAATGACAAGTGAATCAACACTCATCGTGAGAATAACCCACCTAGCATGGAAGATACTGACAGCCCCCAGTCACTACATGAGCGATTCGGACATATAAAACATATTATTATTTGAAGGTTTAGAGTTTGGCACATGCAAATTTACTTGGAACGGCAGGTAAATACCGCATATAGGTAGATATGGTGGACTCATATGGAACAACTTTGGATTTAAGGAAATGGATGCACAAGCAGTATTCCCGCTTAGTACAAGTGAAGGCCAGCAAAAGATTGAGGAGCGACCAACTAGAGAGCGACAACGGTCATAAACATGCATTGAGATTAACCAACATTGAGTGTAAGCATGAGTAGGATATAAATCACCATGAACATAAATATCGTAGAGGCTATGTTGATTTTGATTCAACTACATGCGTGAACATGTGCCTAGTCAAGCCACTTAAATCATTCAAAGGAGGATACCATCCTATCATACTACATCATAACCATTTTAATTTGCATGTTAGCACTCAAGACAAACCATTATAAACTCCTAGCTAATTAAGCATGGCATGAGTAACTATAATCTCTAATTGTCATTGCAAACATGTTTCATTCATAATGGGCTGAATCAAGAACGATGAGCTAATCATATTTACAAAAACAAAATAGGTCAAGTTCGTACCAGCTTTTCTCCATCTCAATCATTTCATCATATTTCATCATTATTGCCTTTCACTTGCACGACCGAACGGTGTGAATAATAATAAGAGTGCACGTGCATTGGACTAAGCTGGAATCTACAAACATTTATTCAAAGGAGAAGACAAGGTAATATGGGCTCTTTGTTAGATCAAGAATAATGCATATGAGAGCCACTCAACATTTTCATCGTGGTCTTCTCCTTACGACCCAAAGAAAAAGGAAAAGAATTTCAAAAGAAACACACTGAAATATTTTGTAGTTTTTGTTTTCTGAAAGTAAAGCAAGAACGAGAAAAACTATTTACACGGGAAAGCTCCCAACAAGCAAAAGAAGAACGAGAAATCTTTTTGGGTTTTCTTTTAATACTACTACTAAATTAAACTGGAAAGAAAAACTAAAAAGAAGCGGGAACTAATTTTTTTTGGATTTTCTCAAAGTTTTTCAAACACACAAGAAGAAAGCGAGAAAAAGAAATAAACTAGCATGGATAATATAATGAAAAAGTATGAACACCGACAACTGAAATGAGTGTGTGAATATGAATATAATGTCGGTGAGAAATACGTACTCCCCCAAGCTTAGGATTTTGGCCTAAGTTGGTCTAGGCCATGGCTCAAAATAACCCTCTCCTCGATACTCTAGAGGGTCCTGAGGGTTCCACTGGTTGGCGAGCTCCTGTGGCTCCCACTGAAAAACGGGCTCCTGATATGGATCAGGAACTGGCGCTGGCTCAGGTGCTGGGGGTTGTACAAGACCCCAAAATCTGTAGATGTCCTTGGGCATAATAGTGTACCTGCCTGAACGAATATCAAATAAGGAAGAAGCAAGCAAAGCAATAGTCTCACAAGTACCCTAACTAAATACCAAGTTATAGAGGAGTCTCTTGTCCTTATCCTTCTTAAGAAAATCGTGCGCTACCATACTATTGTAGTTCAAATATCTAATGGGTAACAGCATCTCCTCCTCCTCATCATGCCTAATAGGTATCTCAAAATGTTTAGCAAGGCGAAAGGCATAGACACCTCCAAAGATGGGGCCCTTCATGCGGTTTGTGTTTAACTGACGAGCAACAATGGCGCCCAAACTAAAAGTTCTATCATGATACAAAGCATGGCGCAAAATACCAAGGTCCGGGGCACTAAGGCCTCCGCTCTCCCCACGACCAATCAAACATCTCCCAGAAAATAATGAATAATAGCGTAAAACAGGAAAATGTAAGCTAGCCACTCTCGCTTCCGACACCCCTCTGTCTTCTCCTATAGTAGTTTCAGCAATAAAGTCCTCCACGTCTCTAGGACGCGGTTCACTGACGCTGCCCTCATAAGGTAATTTGCAATCATAGCAAAAATCATAAAGTGACATACGCTTGGGCACATCGTACAAGTGAAATTCTACCATGGGAGGATCTTCCTAGCATGAATGTGAAATTTTTGCACAAAGGTGTTAGTGAGCAGAAGGTATTGTTCACACTTATCTTGGAGGAAGTCGGTGATGCCTGCATTCTCCGCTAAATAATAGAAATCATCATAAATTCCGGCCGCCCTCAAGAATGCATCACTTGGCCATTCACACGGCCGAATCTCCGCGGTGCGAGGAAGGTTGTACTTGGGCTTCTTCTTGTCCTCATTTTCATTTTCATTTGTATTCCTGCTTGAAGAACCCCTTAACCATCTCTTCATTATTGCTTTCCTTTTCTCTGAAAATATTCTGAAATTTTTAGTGACTCAAAATAAAAGTGAATGAAACTCAACAAGATTAATAACAACTACTCCTACAAGTGTCTAGAAGCTAAATCATGCATCAAAACTACTTTGGACCATATAAATTTGACATGCAAGCTCAAGAACAAGGTCACCACAGCAGCAAAAATTTGCAATATATAAAGCACTAGAACAAAAACTAATTGGATCATTGGAGGAGTCACATACCGAAGAACAATATCCCAAAACAGTTTTGCGAATGGAGCTTTGAGCAAGCAGATCGAAAATGGCAGCAAAATGAGCTTGAACACGGGTTTAAGCAATGGTGGGATTTTTTCTGGAGGAAGACGAAGTGGATGGGTGCTGGAATAAGTGAGGGGGACCCATGTGGGACCCACAAGCCACCTGGGCGCGCCCTGGGGGGTGGGCGCACCTTGTGGGCTTGTGGCCCACTGGTGCTGCCCCCTGGTGTGTTCTCAGTGCCAAAAATTCTAAAATATTCCATAAAAAATCATACTAAATTTTCAGGGCATTTGGAGAACTTTTATTTTCGGGACATTTTTTTATTGCACGGATAATTCAGAAAATAGACAAATAATAGTATTTTTGCTTTATTTACTCTAAATAATAGAAAGTAAAAAGAGGGTACAGAAAGTTGTGCTTTCTAAATTCATCCATCTCATGCCTATCAAAAGGAATCCATTAACAAGGTTGATCAAGTCTTATTAACAAACTTCTTCCGAATGACATGAAACCGGAGAATTTTTGAATAACATTAGGTTACCTCAACGGGGATATGCATGTCCCCAACAATAAGAATATCATATTTCTTTTTGACAGTAGGAATAGGGAATTCGAAACCTCCAATAGCAATAGTTGAAAATTTTCCAATAGAATTGATGCTATTAACTTGAGGTTGTTTCTTCGAAAAGTGTACCGTATGCTCATTACCATTAACATGAAAAGTGACATCGCCCTTGTTGCAATCAATAACAGTCCATGCAGTATTCAAAAAGGGTTTACCAAGGATGATCGACATACTGTCGTCCTCGGGTATATCAAGAATAACAAAGTCCGTTAAAATAGAAACATTAGCAACTAGGACAGGCACATCCTCACAAATACCGATGGGTATAGCAGATGATTTATCAGCCATTTGCAAAGAGATTTCAGTAGGTGTCAACTTATTCAAATCAAGTCTACGATACAAAGAGAAAGGCATAACACTAACACCGGCTCCCAAATCACATAAAGCAGTTTTAACATAATTTCTTTTAATGGAGCATGGTATAGTTGGTATTCCTAGATCTCCTAGTTTCTTTGGTATTCCACCTTTAAAAGTGTAATTAGCAAGCATGGTGGAAATTTCAGCTTCCGGTATCTTTCTTTTATTTGTAACAATATCTTTCATATACTTAGCATAAGGAGACATTTTCAGAATATCAGTCAAACGCATACGCAAAAAACAGGTCTAAGCATCTCAACAAAGCGCTCAAAATCCTCATCATCCTTTTTGCGTATACTAACATAAGCATTGAAATTTTCTTGTTTAACAATAAAATTATCAAATTCATCCAAGCATTGTCTAGCAGACTTATTATAAGGAATATCACCTTCATCAAATCTATAGAGAGGATTTACCTTCACTACCTGTGTCGGGTTATTAAGTCCATGTATTTCTTCAATAGGTGGTAAATTCTTAACATCTTCAGCTTTAATACCTTTTTCTTTCATAGATTTCTTTGCATCTTGCATATCTTCAGGACTGAGAAATAGAATACCTCTTTTCTTTGGAGTTGGCTTAGGAGGTGGTTCGGGAAGAGTCCAATCATTATCATTACTCAATATATTATTCAATAGCACTTCATCTTGCTCAACAATTCGTTCCCTGAAAATACAACCAGCACAACTATCTAGGTGGTCCCTAGAAGCATCGGTTAGTCCATTATAAAAGATATCAAGTATTTCATTTTTCTTGAGAGGATGATCAGGCAAAGCATTAAGTAATTGGAGAAGCCTCCCCCAAGCTTGTGGGAGACTCTCTTCTTCAAATGCACAAAGTTAAATATTTCCTGTAAAGCAGCTTATTTCTTATGAGCAGGAAAATATTTTTTAGAGAAGTAATATATCATATCCTGGGGACTACGCACACAACCAGGAGCAAGAGAATTAAACCATATCTTAGCATCACCCTTTAATGAGAAACGAAACAACTTAAGAATATAGTAATAGTGAATTTTTTCCTCATGAGCAAATAGGGTGGCTATGTCATTCAATTTAGTAAGATGTGCCACAACAGTTTCAGATTCATAACCATGGAAAGGATCAGATTCAACCAAAGTAATTAACTTAGGATCGACAGAGAATTCATAATCCTTATCAGTAACAAAGATAGGCGAAGTAGCAAACTTATGATCATATTGCATTCTAGCATTCAAGGATTTTTCTTTCCACTTGCATAGTAATTTCTTAAGATCATCTCTATCCTTACAAGCAAGAAAGTCCCTAGCTACCTCTCCATCCATAACATAACCCTCAGGTATATTTGGCACGTGGCAGCCACTTCCTACAGAAATCACCTCCAAATGACACCCGTCCAGAGACGTGTCAAGCAGACAGGCGAAAAGGTGGCCGAGCAGCCCGGCAAGGCTTGCCGGGCATGCCACGATGTGACACTAAGCGGCGCATTTAATGCGCTCTGCTCTGACTGCAGAGTTAGGTATGATAGCACTGTTTGCTGTCTAATCTGTACACAATGACTGATTTGCCACTGTGGTGACCCCTTGATCTCTAAAAGGAGGGTGGTGGCAACCATAGAAAGGATTCGGACCCTTGTACACTCGTACGCGCGTAGCTGCCCTCGACCCGAGGCAACCCTGCCGGGCAAGAGTGCTGCGTTTCCACCACAATCCACCAAAGCAGGAGTAGGGTTTTACGCCTCGCAGCGGCCCGAACCTAGGTAAAACTACCCGTGTGATCTCTGCTGTGCTGCGCTATGTTCTCCGCTCTTTGTGCAATGTGCTCATCCCCCCTGCCGAACCACAAGGGGCTGATGGCCCCATAGGTGGCCGTGGTTTCCCACAACATCTTTGGCGCGCCAGGTAGGGGGCTGCACTTGCGCGAACCCGAGAAGCGTATGCAGCGCGTCATTTTCATCATCTTCTGCATCAACAGCTCCATCATCCATGGCGCCCAAGAAGAAGCCCGGTGCTACAGCCCATCCGTCCACTTCGAAGGCCCCGTCGCACGCGGCCGCCGATGCCGCGGGGGCTACGAGGATGCACGGAGACATGGACGCTGCGGGGGACGTGGCCAGTGCAGGCGGCGTCGTCCCCACCTCCCCTGCGGCTAAAATGAGGGCAGAAGGCACCGGGGAAGGACAGCACCAACAGCATCCCAGCGGCCATGCTCCACGAGGTACGGGTGGACAAATCATTCCGTCTGCACCTCTTCGCACAGCTGAACGGCACAGCCGCATCGGTGGCATTCACTCTGGGGCGAATCACAACTCCCCGGCCGCACCCGCCACGGGCGCGGCCCCAGGGCGTGCGCCACTCCCGGAACGAGCTGCCCCAGCCGATGCACCAAACGGAGCCGCTAGCCCTGAAGTGCCTCCACCTCGTCACTATGCCACCCTGGCGACAGGCTCACGATGACGAGAACACGGCGCAGCTACTACCGACATCATGAGGAGCCAGGCGACGCTATGGTCTATGTCGTCATCCATGCCAAGCACTGCTTCGGAGGCTATGGTGCGGGCCCAGCAGCTGTTGAGATTTCCGCCGGCAGCCGATCAGATGGATGAATGGAGAGCCACCATTCAGAGCCTGATTGGTCTTGCCGAGGCACGAGGATCACAGTGAGCTGGCCCGCCACGGCCTCCCCAGGCGACGATAATGGCCCGACCTGCTGGCCGTGCCGAAGGGGGCCACCCCCATGGTGCAGTCCCCTCCGCGGTAGCCTGCGTAGGGGCCATGGCCGGAGCCACGCGATCAAGAACCCGACGACGTCTCGATGGCTTCGTCCGGCCCTCGAGCACGTCGAGACCAGCGGCAGGCCCAGGAAGACAGGCAAGGGGAAGACGCGCGCGTCACCATCGAGCGGCGCTGCGACACCCACCGCCAGTCTGATAGGCGCAATGGCCCCGACGTCGACGAGCCTGCACCCGGTGAGGGTGGGTACCTACCTTTTGAGGTTGGGTGCCCCGCCTTCACTCGTGAATTGCGGCAAGTCCGTTGGCCATCTTCCCGAACGTTCAAGCCAGAGATACCAGAGAAGTACGATGGGAGATTGAACCCGGTAGACTTCCTGAGCATCTACACCATTGCTGTTCAGGCTGCCGGGGGAAGAGATGAGAAGGTGTTCGCCAACTACTTCCCTTTGGCACTCAAGCCAAATGTGAGGTCTTGGCTAATGCACCTGCCGGAGAACTCCATTTCGACCTGGGCTGACCTGTGCCATGAGTTTGTTGGCGCCTTCATAGGCGGCCACCAAGAACCAGGGCGGCCCAGCGATCTGCAGCTCCTCCCGCAGAAGGAAGGAGAAAGTCTGCGGAAGTACATGCAAAGGTTCAGTCGAGTGCACAGGAACATCCCAGATATCCACCCGGCAGCTGTGATAGCCGCATTCCGGTCCAACATGCGCAACCGCAGGACACGTTCCAAAATGAACGTGCGGCTGCCCAAGACTGTGAATGAGTTATACACTCTGGTGGATAAGTGTGCTCGCATAGAGAATGGAAGGCGACTTCCCGGTGAAGAGGATGGCGTTGACATCGATTCAGACGACGACGGCGAGGCCACCTGTCAGAAGAAGAAGAACAAGAAACACAATAAGAAGCGCAAGGAGAAAGTTGCGATAGCCGTCGAAGGATCAAGCACACCTAGTACCGGCAAGAAGGCCAAGGCCGAGGCCCCCGGTAAGGAGGTTGCCACGTGCACTGACTGCCGGGCGGCCGCGGCTGCCGAGAAGGCTGGGAAGGGTGATGGGCCGTACTGCAAAATCCATAGGACCAAGGGCGACGACATTCAGGAGTGTCATCAGGTTGAGCAGCTCGTCAAGAAGCAGAGGGCTGAGTATGAGAAGCATGATAAAGAGAAAAACCAGGATGGTGCTGGCGGGAAGGGTCGAGGAGGCGGAGTAAGTCGCCCCGGCAAGGCTCCTCAGTCCCAAGGGAAGCCCGCCAGAGACCTTAAGAAGGAGGATTTCAATGATGAGAGTGATGGAGGAGATGAAAAGGAAACCAGTGAGCAAGAGTTCCAGAAAGCCACTGACGCCCTGTGCATTGACGGGGGTGCATCTCTGCCCTCCTCTCACTGCCAACTTAAATAGTGGGCGCGTGAAGTCAATGCCGTGGAACCAGCGGCAGATTCGCGGAAGCCGCTCAAGTGGTCCCGCACGCCCACCATCTTTGACGAAGAGGATCACCCTGACCGCACCACCGTGGTAGGGTGCTTGTCGTTGTTGGTCTCACCAACAATACGCAACCTTAAAGTCACAAAGATGTTGGTTGACGGCGGGGCCGGGTTGAATCTGATATCTCCAAAGGTCATCAGCAAACTTCAGATAGCAGATGGGGAGCTCAAGGTTACTGGCACGTTCCAAGGAATCAACCCCGGCAGGAGTAGTCCTAAGGGAAAGATCACGCTACCAGTGATGTTCGGAGGGGAGTTAAACTACCGGACTGAGAAGATCATGTTTGACGTGGTTGACCTCACCTTGCTGTACAACGGAATCCTTGGTCGCCCAGCTCTGGCCAAGTTCATGGTGGCATCCCACTATGCCTACAACACCTTGAAGATGCCAGGGCCGATAGGAGTCATTTCCATTCCGTCAGATCAGAAGGACGAAGTCATATGCGTGGACAAGATGTACCGGGAGGCGGTCACTGCTGAGGCTGCAGAAACCACTGCTCCCGCCAAGGAAAGTAAGAAAATGAAGAGAGCTAGCAAGGATGCCAGCAAGGAATCCGGGAAGCATGCCTCTCCAGAGTGTGATGCGCCTGTTGATGACTTGCCGGAGAGTTCCAATAGCAAGAGATCCAAAGCTGCTGCACCTGCTGTGAAGAAGGTCCCGGCAGGGCTGGCTGGCGCTGATGGTACCTTCACTATCAGTGCCACCCTTGATGACAAATAGGAAAGCGCGCTCGTTGCCTTCCTGCGGGCGAATATCGATGTGTTTGCCTGGCAACCATCTGATATCCCCGGTGTTCCCAGGGAGGTAATCGAGCACCACCTTGATGTCTGCCCGCATGCCCGGCCCGTCAAGCAGAGGGTCCGAAAGCAAGCTTTGGAGTGGCAATAGTTTATTGCCAAGGAAATCAAGAAGCTTGAAGCAGCTGGTTTGGTCAGGGGAGTGTTACATCCCACATGGTTAGCAAATCCAGTGGTGGTGCGCAAGACGAATGGGAAATGGAGGCTTTGCATAGACTTCACAGATCTAAACAAGGCATGCCCGGAGGACCCGTTCCCCTTGCCGTGCATCGACCAGATTGTGGATTCCACTTCCGGGTGTGACTTGCTTTCCTTTCTGGATGCCTACTCCGGATACCACCAGATCTTCATGTCCAAGGAAGACAAAGAGAAGACCGCATTCATAACCCCATGTGGCACGTACTACTTTGTACGGATGCCCTTCAGGTTAAAGAGCGCCGGATCCACTTTTGCAAGAGCAGTGCAGATTGGCTTTGAGTCCAAGCTACACAGAAACGTTGAAGCTTACATGGATGATATTGTGGTCAAGACTAAGGACAGATCAACCCTCATCCAAGATTTGGAAGAAACCTTTGCTAATCTGCGCAAGATCAACTTGAAGCTAAACCCGGAGAAGTGTGTGTTTGGAGTTCCCTCCGGCAAGCTACTTGGCTTCTTTGTGTCTCATCGAGGGATAGAGACCAACCCCGACAAGATCAAGGCTATCGAGCAAATTCAAGCACCCAAGACAGTCAAGGACGTGAGGCGTTTGACTGGATGCGTGGCTGCATTGAGCAGGTTCATTGCCAAGTCTACCGAGCGTGCCCTGCCATTCTTCAAAATCCTGAAGAAGGCGGGACCCGTGGAGTGGACCCCAAAGGCAGACGCTGTGCTGCAAGATTTGAAGACCTATCTTTCCTCTGTGCCCACCTTGGTCGCTCCCAAACCACAAGAGCCGTTGCTGCTATACTTAGCGGCAACCAATCAAGTGGTTAGTGCGGCACTGGTGGCGCAGCGGGAAGTGGATGGCGCGGCAGCCACAACCACTGTCCCCTCTGAAGAGGAAAGCGAACCCGTCCCGGCAAGACCAGAGTCAGTCCAGAGCGAAGAAAGGTAGGGCAGCGGAAGCAGTTCTATGGTTGCGGCAAGGAAGAAAGTGGTGCATCACCCAGTGTACTTTGTCAGCTCCCTATTACAAGGAGCTAGATCGAGGTACTCTGGCATGCAAAAGTTGATTTTTGGCCTCATCATGACCTTAAGGAAACTGCGCCACTACTTCCAAGCCCACGAGATCACAGTTGCCACCCACTTCCCCTTGCAGCGCATACTCCGAAACCCCGAGGCCACCGGCAGGATTGTGGAATGGGCCTTGGAGTTGTCCAGCTTTGGTTTGAAGTTTGAAAGCACGTCAGCTATTCAGAGCAGAGCACTAGCAGAATTCATCGCAGAGTGGACACCAACTCCTGATGAAGAAGTATTGGAGATGATCATCCCCGGCAAGGAAGCGCCCCAAGAATGGATTATGTATTTCGATGGTGCCTTCTCCCTACAAGGTGCAGGGGCTGGCGTGCTTCTTGTTGTCCCCACTGGGGAGCACCTTAAGTACGTCGTCCAGATGCAGTTTCCCCGGGAGGAGGCTACCAACAATACTGCAGAGTATGAAGGGCTCCTTGCCGGGCTCAGGATTGCAACAGAATTGGGAATCAAGAAGCTGATCATCCACGGGGATTCACAACTTGTGGTGAGACAAGTCAACAAGGATTACCAAAGTCCATTGATGGAGGCATATGTCGAGGAAGTGAGAAAGTTGAAGTAGCGCTTTGACGGATTGCAAACAGAGCACGTGCCCCATGTGGAAAACAGCATTGCTAATCATCTGTCAAAGTGCGCTGCGCAAAAACTCCCTGTGGAACCAGGGACTCTTGTTCTCCATGTGACTCAGCCCTCCGTATCCCCAGCAACAATGGCCAGAAAGAGGAGGAAACTGGACTCCGGCAAGCTTCAACCGGCAGAGCCTCCCGAGGCTCCTGGCAGAGAGCTTGGCGGGAACAACTCCCCTTCGATCAGTGAGCTGCACCATCCCGCCAGACCACCGGTCCCTGCGGTCGAGAAGTGCACTCCTGCAAATGAGGAGGTGCCACTGGTCCTTGTTGCCGAGCCCCTGGCCCCAACCTGGGCACGGCACATAGTCCATTTCCTCCAAACTGGAGAACTCCCCGAAGAGCAAGAAGAAGCTGAAAGAGTAGCCCGAAGGGCCAGTATGTATCAGTTCATTGACAACACGTTGTACAGAAGGAGGCCCAACGGTGTGAAATTGAAGTGCATTTGCCGGGAGGAAGGGAAGGAACTATTGGCAGAGGTACACAAGGGTATGTGCGGCTCACACATTAGATCAAGGGCTCTGGTTGCAAAAGCCTTCCGGCAAGGTTTCTATTGGCCCATAGCCCTTCAAGATGCAGTTGAGCTCGTCACCAAATGTAAAGCCTGCCAGTTCCACTCCAAGAACATCCATCAGCCTGCCCAAGCTCTTCAGACGATCCCTTTGTCATGGCCATTCTCGGTCTGGGGGTTCGATATCTTGGGCCACTTCCCCCATGCTACCGGGGGCTTTGATGTGACGCCCCGGCTTAATCGTGCACTAGTCATACACGCAAATGCACACGATCAAGCCTAAGGACTCACTTGAAGGAATCACAACACAACTCTAAAACATAAATAAAGGCATTCAAGCATTATATTACAAGCCAGGGCCTCGAGGGCTCGAATACATAAGCTTGATGTCAACAAGCATCAGCGAAAGCGTTAGATATCTGAGTACAGATATAAAAGAGAAACAGACAAGCCTTTAAGAAGGCGGTGCAAAACAAAAGCTACGATTGAAAAGGCGCGGGCCTCCTGCCTGGGACCCTCCGAACCTACTCCTGGTCGTCGGTCAACTCGAAGTAGTAACCACCCTCGGGGTGGTAGTTGTAGTCATCGGCGGGGACAGCTGTCTCAGGGGCTCCGTCATCTGGTTGCATCAAATGGATATGGGGAAAAAGAGGAAGCAAAGCAACCGTGAGTACTCATCTGCAGTACTCAACAAGCAAGGATCTACACTACATATGCAACATTATCAAAGAAAGGCTGTATATGTGGACTGGGCTGCAGAAATGCCAGAATAGAGAGAAGGCCTAGTCCTATCGAAGACTAGCATCTTCAGCGGTCTTGCAGCATTAGAAGAGTGTAGATTAGTACAATATAAAGTAGTAGCAGTATAAGGAATCAACCTCGCCTAGAGATCCTTCCTCGACTCCCTGCGAGAAAGCGATCCCAGAACCCTAATCTCCAAGTATCAACCTCGGCCAGAGATCCTTTCTCGACTCCCTGCGAGAAAGCAATCCCAGAGCCCTAGTATCCATTTCTCATCTCATCATTAAGTTCTAGTTATATCGATGAGGATACAACTCCGAGCGTCCGTTATCGAGGATCCGGCTATGCATAGATTAGTTCTTCCCTGCAGGGGTGCACCAACTTACCCACCACGCTCGATTAACTCCGGCTGGACACACTTTTCTAGGTCATGCCCAGCCTTGGCCAAACAATACGCCGCAACCTGACCTAGGTTTAACAGAGAGGTCAGCATGCCGGACTAACCTATGCCCCCAGGGGTCTTGGGCCATCACCCCGGGAACTCCATCATGTTACATGCACCGCCCGTGAGCAGACCTAGCAACCCCTTAATACAAGCGCGGTTGCGTTCCCAGTCCAACCCAGCGTGTGCCGCTCAGTCGCTGACGTCTATTAAGCTTCGGCTGATGTATACGACGCAGAGTGCTTATAACTGTTCCCACGTGATGGTTAGTGCTATCGGGCCAGAGGCCCACTCAGATCAAATATCCAAATCATTAGTGTATTGGGGGTGTGCGGTAATGAGCAGAGACCCACGATCGATGTGACCCCGTCGCCCCGTCTCGAGGACTTGCGGCAAGGGCTAAGAATGCCCGGCCGCGCCTCGTATTTATCTCTCGGGTATCCTCCAGGTCAACCCGACTCCACATCAGTCGCCACTTAGGCACGCGCGGGTACCCCTCAGGGTCGACCCACCTTTCCAAGTAACCGTTGTAAAGTCCAAGTATCCGTGTGTCCATAACATCAGGGGAATCCAAGGTATCACCCTCGTTGGATTCCTACTCGATGTAACCATCAAGGTCAACTCGGAGGAATCACCCTCGATGGGTTCACACTTGAGGTGTTGCATGACAGCGTCGTTACCGGAAGTGGTGAAGGAGGAATCACCCTCGATGACCACGACCGAGCAACTACTTCACAGAGTTAACATCGGAAGTGCTTACGAGGTATCACCCTCGGCACTCGATAGTAACGCTGCAGTATCGTACAGATAAAGGGGGTGTGATGTGCGGTGCCGGGGCCTGGTTGTCGAGTCTTCCGATAATCCAGCGGGGGCAACTGGGACAAGTGGGGTCACTGGGGTACACTAACCAGCCTATTCTAATCAGTTTAGGATAAGCAGATAATTACCAAAAGCAGGTTACAAAAACAGGCTATGCATCAGATATAGGAAAGCAGAAGCAACAGCAATTTCTAATGCAAGCATAAGATTGAAAGAATAGGCGATATCGGTATGTTCAAAAGGGGGGTGCTTGCCTGGAAGCTCTGCGGCAAAGGTCTGGTCGTCAGGGGCGTAGTCAATCTCTGGAGCTATGTCGGTCTCGAGACTACATCGATACCAGGATCTACTGAGAGAGAAGAGGTGGAGGAAACATATAAACACACAGCAAACATATGCAACACAGAGCATGCCATGCTAAGGTGCAGTGCAGGGTTGCCTAAAAGACATGTCTAAATCATTTTAGTTATTTTAGGATTAAAGTTAGATTTATTAACCGGTATATATGCACTATTCATGTACCGAAAACAGGTTAAAAGTTGCGGGTTCACCTCCGTAGAGGGTCCCGACACGGAAACAGATAGCACGGTCGGCTTCGTCTCGTCTTTCTGATCAACTTTCATGTAGAAAGTTTTTCCATCCGAGCTACGGATTATTTTCTACGATTTTTCAAAGATTTAAACAATTTCTAAAATTATTTAAATTAACAAAAATGAATTATTGCGTCAGCATGATGTCAGCAGGTCAACCACAGCTGTTCAGGTCAAACCTGGCAGCTGGGTCCCACCTGTCATAGACAGTGGGGCTAACAACAGTTTAATTTAACTAAACAAAGTTAATTAGTGGTTGGGCCCCACATGTCAGTGACTAATTAAATTAACTAATTATTTTTATTTATAAAAACATTTTATTTAACTGAATATGCGGTGGGGCCCGCAAGTCAGTGACACTGGGCTGCCCAGTCAGCATGTTGACTGGGTCAACCCAGTCAGTGGGGCTCCCAGGGCCCACTGGTAGTGACCTAGGGGTGACCCCAGGTGTGCCACGTTGGCGGCGGCCGGCGGCTGAACGCCGGCGACCGAAAACACGGCGGAGGCGCTCGGGCCGGCGTCAGGATTCGCCCACAGACCACCAAAACGATAGGGGCCGGTCGCTTTCGAACGGCCACTCGACGGTGCGTCGAGTGGTGGTGGTGGCATCGCCGGACCTGGCCGGAAACGTCGCCGGCGATGAGGTCTGCGGCGGGGCGGCTACGGTCAACTGCGGAAACGGTGCTACGGCGCGCTACAAAGCAAAAGGAAAGGATGGGGAGGATCTGCATGGAGCGGCGAGTCCAACGGGCGCAACCCCATGACCAAAAGGTCACCGGAAGGACGTCGGCGACGAGCAGAGGCGGCGGCGCATTCGGCGGCCATCGGGGTAGGTGCTAGAGGGCTTGGGAGAGGACGTGCGCATGTGCGCCGTGCTCCTGGGAGCACTAGGAGTATGACGATGGCATAGGCGAGCGTGTCAGTGGCTGTGGCCACGGCGGCGAGCTCATGGCAACGGCGACGAGCTAGCTACGGCGAGTACGCAGACAGCCGGAGAGATGGGAGAGAGAGGAGGGCTCACCGAGCGGCTACGTAAAGCCTTCAGAGGTTTAGGAGTAGCAGGGTGGCCGGAGACGACGGAGATAGCCGGCGACAGAGAGATCAGCGCCGAGCTCGATCCCGCCCGTGCGGTTCTCTCCGAGCAAGATGGCGGGCGGTGGACGATGTGGTCGAATGGGGCGGGGACGACGGGCATGGCAGAGACGCGAATGGACGCCGGTGGCCGCGATGGTGACAGCGGCGCGTCGGTGGTCGCGCTCGGGCAGAGAGGGGAGGAAGCGAGTGGGCGAGAGAGGGCGAGAGATAGGGGGCAAATGGATGAGGACGGTGACGAGGCCGAGCGGCTTCGGCCTTATCCTCTCACCCGTCCTCGGGCGTCGTCGTGTCGACGTTCGGCTGGTGCGCCCGCTCGCGCCCACGGCGGCGTCGACACCCGGAGAGAGAGAGAGAGAAGCGAGGCGGCGCTGTGGGCTGGGCCGCACTGTGGACTTAGGACCAGTCCATAGTACCGTTTTTCTTTTTCCCGTTTTCTTTTTCTGTTTTCTTTTTTTCCAGTAGCATTTTGCAATTAAATTAGCCATCAGATGACCTTGCAAAAATAAACAACTGGCAGAAACAAATACTAGGGAAAATGATGCACTGCCACAAGAAGTTTGGGGAGTTTTGGAATCCATTTGAATTTTTCAAAAATGGAAATGGCATTTAAAGTGCTATTTTGGCACTGTTTCAAATGCTTCTGCTCAAATAGCACTTAGGTGATGTTGTTTTCCTTAACAACAATTTGTTTTGGAATATTTGCTAGATGGTGAACATTTTTCCAGTAGGTTTTGAGCAACTTCAAGTTGCACTTTGAATTTGAATTGAATTCAGAGAAGGATTTTGAAATGAGATATTAATCCAATATGATTAAGCTTTGTAAATCAAGATGACTTGGCACTGATCATAAGGGATTACTGTAGTGTGATGCTGGGGATGTTACAAATCTCCTCCACTACAAGAAATCTCATCCCGAGATTTAAGTGAGGGAGTAAAGGGTAACTTCGGGAGAACTGACCCTTATAGGGTTAATTATCTGGTGAACAATTCAGGAAATGTGGTGGAAGTATCTCTCAAGTTGAAACTTAAGAAAACATCGAGAGTAAAGTGTGAAGGTACAATAGGAAGTTTCAAGCGAATGGGCGAACGATTGATACCTGAATAGAGTGTGAGAAGGGGGTTCAGAGCATCGGGAATAGATCATCTCTCGGAGGGTGGCTCGTGACAACACACAAAGCCAAGAGCATATGATACTTCGGAATCAAGGATGTACAGGAGAGTCAGGTTCCGATCCTGTGGAACTGTGGGGGGTGTCGATCGAGAGTAGGGAGAACGGTGTCATCTTACTGGTCATGACAACAAGGTATGTCAGAGAATAGTCTGTCATTTATGTCGGTAACAACGTCGGTACCAAGGGCGAGGGACGAAGAGAACCATTTTCCTGCTCGTTAAAACGAGGCAGACCAATAGGCAAAGTTCTCGTCCATCGGTGGTTACCGGAATGTCATCAACAATAGCAACAGGATCTTTTTGACCGAATTGTACTTCGAGGTGTTTACATAAGCAGGGAATTGTTACTGCTTAGATCATACCAATCACAAGAAAGGTTAATTAGATGAATGGAAGGAAAATGTGATTATCAGATTAAACAGACCAATGGAAAGGAAATGTGATTATACACAAGTATTAGGTGTATATCCTTCCTAAGGAAAAGTAGAGCATGATATACATGTCAGAACAACAAGTACATCACCATTTGGATAAAGGGGCAAGGGAATTCATGATGTTATCCATACAATGGTGTTTGGATAATAGAGCAAGAAACATTTGGCAATGCATTTCCAATGTTCTTGTTATTGTTCGGCGTACCACAGTCATGCTTCGAGGTAGCATTAACATGGTGTTTCAAGCAAGATTGAATCTGAAAGTCACAAGAAGTACAAAGGAACAATTCCAAGAATGTCGAGGAACATAAGATATACCCAAAACATGACAAAGTCTGTATTGGTAGGAAGTCAAGGATGTTGTCGATGATAACACAAATCATCGAGGGACAAGGATGGTATTTCTCCTCAAGAATTCGATTGAAATCCTAGAACAAGTCAGTATATTGATGGTGATCATCACTAATTTTGTCGAGAGGCTTTATGAATATGCCATCGAGCAGCAACGACATCAAGCAAAAGGAATGATGAAGCGAAGGCTATTGGAACCATGGATACGTCACAAGCTCGAAATCAAGCTTGTTGTTCAAGGTGAAATGATAAGATGAGGCAGATCGGCGTAAGCTTCGCTCATTGTCGAAAAGTTGTGCTTCGGGAATTAAGAACCAGGTAGCACGGTTAAAATTTAGCACGATGATGATATAGCCGATCAGGCTAGGAATGATGTGATGGAGTATTAAACTTCCCAGTAACAAGTACTAGGGATAATACACGAAGGTAAATCAGAGTAGAGGTTGGACGAGTGAAAGGATCTGCAGAGGACAAGTATTTTATCTTGTCCGGGAAATGGAATCAAGGAGAAAATATGGTTGGAACCACGATTACAAAGGATCAATTCACAGATACAAGATGAATTTATACCAAGGGAACAATTATTTTTACGAGCAGCTTCCATGATGAGTTCTACATCGGGTCCATGGGCATGAACACAAAGGTTCAAGGTCGACTCCCACTTCTTCAATGCATAACCTTTCATTCACTCCTCGTTTTCGAAGAAATTGTAGTGCAGAAGATTTATCTGGTGAAACACCAGAAGAGTATGACTCACATAACTTTTGAGTTCACACGGATTAGGGAAAGCATAGGTTCAACCCGTAGGGGTATCTTAGGAACATATACCATGAACTTCAGGAGTAATTAACACAAGCTCGACAGTAGAGCATGGTTGACAAAAGGAGAGGATACAATTTACCAAAGGCATTATGTATCAGGGAAAAACTCTCAAGATTTCGGATGTTAAGGACACTGTCGGATAACAACCCAATAATGGATCTGGCGATTCATGACGGAGTTGATGTGAGTATCGGTAATCAGTCAGAGGGAGAAGGGATGCAAAGGCATCAGCTTATCAAAACATCTGAATAATTCAATGCTTTAAATACAAAGAAACTTGATTTCTAGATCGGTGTATCAGAATCAAATGCTCTGATCGAAGATGGATAGGTTGAACAGACTTAGAGGCACACCCGATCAAATCTTGATTGGGCAAGAACCAGCTCATATCCGGAACGATCTCTGAGCCGAAAAGAAAATTTTCTAAGGATTAATTGATGATTGCGAGTATTCGCACATATGTTGACTCAATAGGATCAGAATGTCAATCACAAAGGATTATAGTAAATACTGCTAGACATGTGGAATTAACCATAATGCAAGTAGGCATGGAAATTCAAGAGCAATAGGCTGCAGAGGATTTTCGGGAGATTGAATTGCATTCGAAGAATTTTGTGAGACATATGAACAACTGGGGATGAAGGTACAAATGGCAAGGATGTTATCCATGGGGATTTATCGGTGGTCAGGAACTGCAAAGCAGTGGGCACAGGGTCTCGGGAAACATCGAGGAGTATCCGCAGAATCTTCTGGCGAAGCAAGCGATCATCTGTAGTGAAGGGGCTCTCCGGGATGAAGTCGTTACAAGAGCCTAATGTAGATAGTAAATTCATTTAACCCGAATAGAAGAGAGATCAGAGTCCCAGAGTATAGACGAGGAATAAAAGATCCTAATACCTCCCAATTGGCGACGTGGGCCCGTAAGCCACACAGCCAAGTTAGTAAATCAGTTTTCATAGACTAGACTCAACTTCGGCCAAGGAGTTGGAAAGGGGGTTCCTATAGACAGTCGGCTCTGATACCAACCTGTGACGCCCCGGCTTAATCGTGCACTAGTCATACACGCAAATGCACACGATCAAGCCTAAGAACTCACTTGAAGGAATCACAACACAACTCTAAAACATAAATAAAGGCATACAAGCATTATATTACAAGCCAGGGCCTCGAGGGCTCGAATACATAAGCTTGATGTCAACAAGCATCAGCGGAAGCGTTAGATATCTGAGTACAGATATAAAATAGAAACAGACAAGCCTTTAAGAAGGCGGTGCAAAACAAAAGCTATGATTGAAAAGGCGCAGGCCTCCTGCCTGGGACCCTCCGAACCTACTCCTGGTCGTCGGTCAACTCAAAGTAGTAACCATCCTCGGGGTGGTAGTAGTAGTCATCGGCGGGGGCAGCTGTCTCAGGGGCTCCGTCATCTACTTGCATCAAACGGATATGGGGAAAAAGAGGAAGCAAAGCAACCGTGAGTACTCATCCGAAGTACTCAGCAAGCCAGGATCTACACTACATATGCAACATTATCAAAGAAAGGCTGTATATGTGGACTGGGCTGCAGAAATGCCAGAATAGAGAGAAGGCCTAGTCCTATCGAAGACTAGCATCTTCAGTGGTCTTGCAGCATTAGAAGAGTGTAGATTAGTACAGTATAAAGTAGTAGCAGTATTAAGTATCAACCTCGCCCATTGATCCTTCCTCGACTCCCTGCGAGAAAGCGATCCCAGAGCCTTAATCTCCAAGTATCAACCTCGGCCAGAGATCCTTTCTCGACTCCCTGCGAGAAAGCAATCCCAGAGCCCTAGTATCCATTTCTCATATCATCATTAAGTTCTAGTTGTATCGATCGGGATACAACTCCGAGAGTCCGTTACCGAGGATCCGGCTATGCATAGATTAGTTCTTCCCTGCAGGGGTGCACCAACTTACCCACCACACTCGATTAACTCCGGCCGGACACACTTTTCTGGGTCATGCCCGGCCTCGGCCAAACGATACGCCGCAACCTGACCTAGGCTTAACAAAGAGGTCAGCACGCCGGACTAACCTATGCCCCCAGGGGTCTTGGGCCATCACCCCGGGAACTCCTACACGTTACGTGCACCGCCGGTGAGCAGACCTAGCAACCCACTAATACAGGCGCGGTTGCATTCCCAGTCCAACCCAGCGTGTGCCACTCAGTCGCTGACATCTATTAAGCTTCGGCTGATGTATACGATGCAGAGTGCCCATAACTGTTCCCACGTGATGGTTAGTGCTATCGGGCCAGAGGCCCACTCGGATCAAATATCCAAATCGTTAGTGTATTCGGGGTGTGCGGTAACGAGCAAAGACTCATGATCGATATGACCCCGTCGCCCCGTCTCGAGGACTTGCGGCAAGGGCTAAGAATGCTCGGCTACGCCTCGTATTTATCTCTCGGGTACCCTCCAGGTCAACCCGACTCCACATCACTCGCCACTTAGGCACGCGCGGGTACCCCTCAGGGTCGACCCGCCTTTCCAAGTAACAGTTGTAAAGTCCAAGTATCATTGTGTCCATAACATCAGGGGAATCCGAGGTATCACCCTCGTTGGATTCCTACTCGATGTAACCGTCAAGGTGAACTCGGAGGAATAAACCTCGATGGGTTCACACTTGAGGTGTTGCACGACAGCGTCGTTACCGAAAGTGGTGAAGGAGGAATCACCCTCGATGACCATGACCGAGCAACTACTTCACAGAGTTAACATCGGAAGTGCTTACGAGGTATCACCCTCGGCACTCGATAGTAACGCTGTAGTATCGTACAGATAAAGGGGGTGTGATGTGCGGTGCCGGGGCCTGGTTGTCGAGTCTTCCGATAATCCAGCGGGGGCAACTGGGACAAGTGGGGTCACTGGGGTACACTAACCAGCCTATTCTAATCAGTTTAGGATAAGCAGATAATTACCAAAAGCAGGTTACAAAAACAGGCTATGCATCAGATATAGGAAAGCAGTAACAACAACAATTTCTAATGCAAGCATAAGAGAGAAAGAATAGGCGATATCAGCATGTTCAAAAGGGGGGTGCTTTCCTGGAAGCTCTGCGGCAAAGGTCTGGTCATCAGAGGCGTAGTCGATCTCCGGAGCTGTGTCATTCTCGGGGACTATGCCAGTACTGGGATCTACCGAGAGAGAAGAGGGGGAGGAAACAGATAAATACACAGCAAACATATGCAACACAGAGCATGCCATGCTAAGGTGCAGTGCAGGGTTCCCTAAAAGACATGTCTAAATCATTTTAGTTATTTTGGGATTAAAGTTGGATTTATTAACCGGTATATATGCACTATTCATCTACCGGAAACAGGTTAAAAGTTGTGGGTTCACCTCCGTAGAGGGCCCCGACACGGAAACAGATAGCACGGTTGGTTTCGTCTCGTCTTTCTGATCAACTTTCATGTAGAAAGTTTTTCCATCCGAGCTACGGATTATTTTCTACGATTTTTCAAAGATTTAAACAATTTCTAAAATTATTTAAATTAACAGAAATGAATTATTGCGTCAGCAGGTCAACCGCAGCTGGTCTGGTCAAACCTGGTAGCTGGGTCCCACCTGTCATAGACAGTGGGGCTAACAATAATTTAATTTAGCTAAACAAAGTTAATTAGTGGTTGGGCCCCACATGTCAGTGACTAATTAAATTAACCAACTAATTTTATTTACAATTTTTTTAATTAACTGAATATGCAGTGGGGCCCGTAAGTCAGTGACACTGGACTGCCCAGTCAGCACGTTGAGTGGGTCAACCTAGTCAATGGGGCCCCCCAGGGCCCACTGGCAGTGACCCAGGGGTGGCCCCAGGTGTGCCACGTCGGCGGCGGCCGGCGGCTGAACGCCGATGACCGAAAACACGGCGGAGGTGCTTGGGTCGGAGTCGGGATTCGCCCACAGACCACCAAAACGGTCGGGGCCTTTCGTGTTCGAACGGCCACTCGACGGCGCGTTGAGTGGTGGTGGTGGCATCACCGGACCTGGCCGGAAACGTCACCGGCGACGAGGTCTGTGGCGGGGTGGCTACGATCGATGGCGAAAACAGTGCTACGACGCACTACGGAGCAAAAGGAAAGGATGGGGAGGATCTGCACGGGGCGGCGAGTCCAACGGGCGCGACCCCGTTACCAAAAGGTCACCGGAAGGACGCCGGCGACGAGTAGAGGCAGCGGCGCATTCGAGCGGCCGTCGGGGTAGGTGCTAGAGGGCTAGGGAGAGGACGTGCGCGTGTGCGCCGTGCTCCTGGGAGCACCAGGAGTATGACGATGGCTCAGGCGAGCGTGTCTGTGGCTGTGGCCACGGCGGCGAGGTGATCTGCGGCGGCGAGCTCACGGCAAAGGCGACGAGCTAGCTACGGCGAGTACTCAGACAGCCGGAGAGATGGGAGAGAGGAGGGCTCACCGAGCGGCTACGTAAAGCCTTCGGAGGTTTAGGAGCAGTAGGGTGGCCGGAGACGATGGAGATCGCCGGCGACAGAGAGATCGGCGTTGAGCTCGATCCCGCCCGTGCGGTCCTCTCCGAGCAAGATGGCGGGTGGTGGGTGACGTGGTCGAACGGGGTGGAGACGACGGGCACGGCGGAGACACGAACGGACGCCGGTGGCCACGACGGTGACAGCGGCACGTCGGCGGTGGCGCTCGGGCAGAGAGGGGAGGAAGCGAGTGGGCGAGAGAGGGCGAGAGAGAGGGGGCAAATGGATGAGGACGGTGACGAGGCCGAGCGACTTCGGCCTTATCCTCTCGCCCGTCCTCGGGCGTCGCTGTGTCGACGTTCGGCTGGTGCGCGTGCTCGCGCCCACGGCGGCGTCGACACGTGGAGAGAGAGAAGCGAAGCGGCGCTGTGGGCTGTGCCGCACTGTGGACTTAGGCCCAGTCCACAGTAGCGTTTTTCTTTTTCCCGTTTTCTTTTCCTGTTTTCTTTTTTTCAGTAGCATTTTGCAATTAAATGAGCCATCAGATGACCTTGCAAAAATAAACAACTGGCAGAAACAAATACTAGGGAAAATGATGCACTGCCACAAGAAGTTTGGGGAGTTTTGGAATCCATTTGAATTTTTCAAAAATGGAAATGGCATTTAAAGTGCTATTTTGGCACTGTTTCAAATGCTTCTGCTCAAATAGCACTTAGGTGATGTTGCTTTCCTTAACAACAATTTGTTTTGGAATATTTGCTAGATGGTGAACATTTTTCCAGCAGGTTTTGAGCAACTTCAAATTGCACTTTGAATTTGAATTGAATTCAGAGAAGGATTTTGAAATGAGATATTAATCCAATATGATTAAGCTTTGTAAATCAAGATGACTTGGCACTGATCATAAGGGATTACTGTAGTGTGATGCTGGGGATGTTACATTTGAGTTCTTGTTCGTTGCTATCGATAAGTTCACAAAGTGGCCAGAGGTGGAGCCCATGAGAAAGGTGACCGCACAGTCAGCTATCAAGTTCTTGAAATTAGTGGTGTGCCGCTTCGGTGTGCCTGCCCGAATCATCATCGACAATGGCACCCAATTCACGAGCCGCACCTTCATGCAATATGTTCATGCCCACGGAAGCAAGATCTCATTTGCCTCTGTCACCCATCCCAGAAGCAACGGACAAGCTGAGAGAGCAAACGCTGAAGTGCTGCAAGGTCTCAAGACAAGAACCTTTGATAGACTGCAGAAGTTTGGCAGGCGATGGATCGACGAGCTGCCGGTGGTTCTTTGGTCCCTCAAAACGACACCAAATCGAGCTACCGGGCAGACTCCCTTCTCCCTAGTCTATGGGGCAGAAGCAGTTATCCCCACGGAACTCATATTCAGATCTCCTCGAGTGCTTGCCTACTATGAAGTAACGCAGGAATGGCACCGGCGTGACGATGCTGTGCTACTTGAGGATAACCGTCTCTGGGCCGCTACGCGTGCTGCACGCTACCAGCAAGCCCTGCGTCGCTATCACAGCCGCAAGGTTCGTGCCCGGGGTTTTGAGGAAGGCGACCTTGTCCTTAGGCGTGTTCAGTCCCCCAAGGGTACAAACAAGTAGACGCCGAAGTGGGAAGGCCCTTACCGGGTAGTACAAGTCACCAGACCTGGTGCAGTCTGTCTGGAGACCAGAGATGGCATGCAGTTGCAAAACTCATGGAACATTGAGCATCTCCGTAAGTTCTACCCATAAGGCGCGGCTGTCGGGCCTTGCCCAGCAGCCACCCTTTTGTACAGGCCTTGCCGCTGTTGCATGTAACCCCTTGTACAAAGCCAGGCGCAGACCCTGAGCAACAGAAATAAACGAAGCGCTGGGGGGCCCCCAAAACTTGCATGCATGCATAAGCATATCATGAGCATAGCATGATCATATAGATGAGGTCGCATGAGGCATTGTTTTCGTCTGCATTGAGTTGCAGGGTTCTTGCCGTGGACTCGGTCCCAAAAAGAAGAAATGAAGATGAGCCTACATGACGATCCTCAGCAAGCCAAACAGATAAGTTCTCTTCTTATCCTTACATGTTCTGTAAGTAGAAACTTGTGCATATGAAAACCTCGTCACCTTCGAAACTTAGGTGCTCCCATCCTTTGAATCGAACGTTGCTTCAGTCAGGATGGTCACAGTGGCCTTTGGCGGAGAAGGTTTGGCGGGGGGCTGGTCCCTCTTTGCGATTTGTGCCCGGCAGGCTTAGCCCCACGGCAACAATTTGAGGGTACCGGCAGGATAGCTTGCCGGAGATAACTTGTTTACTTGAACCTATAGAGGCATTTCACCTCTGCATGGGTATGATGCATGCACAAGTGCCCGGCAAAGATTGTCTTTTTCATTAATATGCTGATGAACAAGTACAGATCTTACAGAACACCAACATGGATAAAGAAGATTACATTATTTAGACTAAAGTTTGGCAAGTGCCTACATATTTTAGATTGAAAAAAGATAAGTGCCCCATGATGCCCTTTCTTGTCCTTCTCCTCCCAGGCACTGCGGCGGAAGGTGAAGAAGGCGAAAGGGGCGCCTGGGCAGAAGCCCAGCCTAACCCCGTCAGGCCCCTTGGCGAGGGGCCTAACAAGAGTAGGAGGGCGCGGGCGAAGGTGATGGTGAAGAGAGCGGCAGGGACAGCCCACCAGCCGCCACCACCAGGGCCAGCAGGACGTGACAGGGCTAACGGAGCTGCAACCCATGAGGAAGCCTGCCGGGGTCCAGCTGGAAGGTTGCTGGAGGAGCCCGGGACGCCATCCACACCTCTGCATCCAACTCCGCGGCAAATCACCTTGCCGGGAACGGAGTGCAGGTGCAGATATTGGTGCCTCGGCCTGACGGTGACGGTGCAGCTGGTGTTCAGCCGGAGTCGGAGTCATCGTCCTCCCCATCGGCGCCGTCGTCATCGCCGTCATTGTCCTCCTCCTCGCTGTCGCTCAAGGAGGAGCTTTAGTCATCGGTCGAGCTCTCCGCGCAGCACCCTAAGTGAGCACCCGAGCACCCGAAGACCTTGATGGATAGCAGGTCGGCCTCCATTAATTTAAAATGGAGGACGTGTCCCTCCGACAAGCTATGGGCGCGAGCAAAGGTCTTCCAGCCGCGTCGAAAGAACATGATGTGAGGGGCGGGAAAATCCATATCCACCCATATGCCGCCGTTCCCGCAACCCCTCATGTGCAACTTCAATGCGCACGGCTGCTCAAGCTCCATCGCCCTCGCGAATGGAGTGGGGAGATGGAGGCGGCCGCACGGAGGCTTGTACAATCTGATGATGAACTCCAGGGGTTGGTCTCCGACATGGCCTTCCATCAAGGGAGGGGCGGCCGATGGGGGCGCAATCAGAGTGCCACCCCGTCCTCCTCAGGCCTGGGTGCCACGACGACCACGACCTCGCCCCCTCCCACCTCCTCTCACGGCGGGCTCCGCCCCCGCATCTTCGGAGGGAGGAGGGAGACGCAGTCGAGCAGAAGTTCTCGTCGCTGCCACTAGAGCAACGCCGCACCCCCGACCTCTCGCCATGGTGGGCGAGGACTGCTACAAGAATGGAAGGAGAAGGATGTGTGGAAAAAATGCCTTGCCCCACGTTCCCTTTTTATAGGCGAGTGGGGTAGGGGGCTAGATTTTTCCATGGAGGTAGCCGCCCCGTTCATCCGGCTCCTCCTCACCATCAACGGCTCGAGGAATCAAGGCCGACCCCCTGCACCAATCCACGACGCCTGGCTTTCTGCCACGGCGCTCATTCCCGCGCCCTCCGCATCCGCCACCAACTTTGCGCAGTGCATGCAATAGACATGGCGGAGGCACTTGGGGCGGGAAGGATAATGGGGTGGCGGTTACCGCCCCGTGAACGTGGGACGTGGGTACCCCATGGATCGTGGCCCATTATCTCTCCCACTACAATTGGCGTTACGTGACATGCGGGAAAACCAAAAACTGATCCAAGCTCAGATTAATGAAGAAGCAAAGAAGATCTCAAAGGACAAGCAACTGCTCCCCTCTTGCCTGTGAACTGGATAGGGCCTACCCCGATGACACCTGGCAGTGCGTTCAGGCCAGGCCCGGGGGCTCCTGTCGGTGCAACAAACCCTGGGTCTATTGCCCAGACCGTGCACATGCCTGAAAAGGCAAGCTCGCAACGTCCAAGTCTAGACCAAGCAAGGAGAGATCAACTCTTTCAGGAATCAAAGGGCAGATCAAGAGGACCAAGACAAGCTAAATGAGCAAGACACCACTAAGGGAAAGCCTCCCTTGCCGGGCAGGCGAGCCTGGCAAGGATGAGGTGGCCCCGAAGTCAAGCCTCAAGACCGTCCCGGCAGGCCTGCCGGGCGCTACGAGGGCAAACTACCCCTCCAAGGCTCCATCGCTCCACCTCACAGCAACGCAAGTCATTGATCGGTGCGGTGTCAAGCCCCCAAGTGACTAAGTGGCTGTTATTTGGCACGTGGCAGCCACTTCCTACGGAAATCACCTCCAAATGACACCCGTCCAGAGACGTGTCAAGCAGACAGGCGAAAAGGTGGTCGAGCAGCCCGACAAGGCTTGCCGGGCATGCCACGATGTGACACTAAGCGACGCATTTAATGCCCTCTGCTCTGACTGCAGAGTTAGGTATGATAGCACTATTTGCTATCTAATCAGTACACAATGAGTGATTTGCCACTGTGGTGACCCCTTGATCTATAAAAGGAGGGCCGTGGCAACCATAGAAAGGATTCGGACCCTTGTACACTCGTACGCGCATAGCTGCCCTTGCCCCGAGGCAACCCTGCCGGGCAAGAGCGCTACGTTTCCACCACAATCCACCATCAATCCACCAAAGCAGGAGTAGGGTTTTACGCCTCGCAGTGGCCCGAACCTAGGTAAAACTGCCCGTGTTATCTCTGCCATGCTGCGCTATGTTCTCCGCTCTTTGTGCAATGTGCTCATACCCCCTGCCGAACCACAAGGGGCTGACGGCCCCATAGGTGGCCGTGGTTTCCCACGACAGGATCAGTGATGGATAATTATGTCAGATGGCATTCATCATGCAACAGTTATAACCTAGGGTGACACAGAACTAGATCGAATTCATCAATACAATGTAGGCATGTATTCCGTATATAGTCATACGTGCTTATCGAAAAGAACTTGCATGACATCTTTTGTCCTACCCTCCCGTGGCAGCGGGGTCCTAATGGAAACTAAGGGATATTAAGGCCTCCTTTTAATAGAGAACCGGACCAAAGCATTAGCACTTAGTGAATACATGAACTCCTCAAACTACGGTAATCATCGAAAAGAATCCTAATTATTGTCACCTTGGGGTATGCGGATCATAACACGTAATAGGTGTCTACAACTTGCAAGATAGGATCAAGAACACATATATATTCATGAAAACATAATAGGTTCAGATCTGAAATCATGGCACTCGGGCCCTAGTGACAAGCATTAAGCATAGCAAAGTCATAACAACATCAATCTCAGAACATAGTGGATACTAGGGATCAAACCCTAACAAAGCTAACTCGATTACATGATAAATCTCATCCAACCCATCACCGTCCAGCAAGCCTACGATGGAATTACTCACGTACGGCGGTGAGCATCATGAAATTGGTGATGGAGGAAGGTTGGTGATGATGATGGCGACGAATCCCCCTCTCCGGAGCCCAAAACAGACTCCAGATCAGCCCTTCCGAGGAAGAACGGGAGGCGGCGGCTCCGTATCGTAAAACACGATGAATCCTTCTCTCTGATTTTTTTTCTCCCCGAATAGGGTTATATGGAGTTGGAGTTGAGGTCGGAGGGTCTCCAAGGGGCCCACAAGCCTGCAGGGCGCGCCCCAGGGGGGTGGGCGCCCCCCAGGGCTTGTGGCCTCTGGGTGGCCCCCCTCTGGATAATTCTTGCGCCAGTATTTTTTTATATATTCCAAAAATATTCTTCGTAAATTTTTAGGTCAATCCAAGAACTTTTTTTTCTGCACAAAAATAACACCATGGCAATTCTGCTGAAAAGAACGTCAGTCCGGGTTAGTTCCATTCAAATCATGCAAATTAGAGTCCAAAATAAGGGCAAAAGAGTTTGGAAAAGTAGATACGATGGAGATGTATCAAGGAGCGATGGTCTTTTCCTACCAATCTATCCCCCTAGGGCTAATAATCTTTCGCAATAAGTATATGAGTTCTTTATGACTAATGTGAGTCCATGGATTATACACACTCTCACCTTTCCGCAATTTGCTAGCCTCTTCGGTACCGTTCATTGCCCTTTCTCACCTCAAGATGTGGTGCAAACTTCGCCAGTGCATCCAAACCCCGTGATATGATACGCTCTATCACACATAAGCCTCCTTATATCTTCCTCAAAATAGTGACCATACCTACCTATTATGGCATTCCCATAGCCATTCCGAGATATATTGCCATGCAACTTCAACCGTTCTGTTTTTATGACACACATCATTATTTTCATATTGCTTTGCATGATCATATAGCTGACATAGTATTTGTGGCTCAGCCACCGTTCATCATTTTTATACATGTTACGCTAGATCATTGCACATCCTGGTACACCGCCAGAGGCATTCATATAGAGTCATATTTTGTTCTAGTATCGAGTTGTAAGTAAATAGAAGTGTTATGATCATCATTATTCATTATTGGAGCATTGTCCCAAGTGAGGAAATAAAAAAATAAAAAAGGAGGCCAAAAAGATTCCATGAAAAAGAGGCCAAAAAGAGCCCAACAAAAAAAAGAAAAAATGAGAGAAAAAGAGAGAAGGGGCAATGTTACTATCCTTTTCCGCACTTGTGCTTCAAAGTAGCACCATGTTTTTCGTATAGAGAGTCTCCTATGCTTTCATTTTCATATACTAGTGGGAATTTTTATTATACAAATTGGCTTGTATAATCAATGATGGGCTTCCTCAAATGCCCGAGGTCTTCATGAGCAAGCAAGTTGGATGCACACCCACTTAGTTTTCTTTTTGAGCTTTCATACACTTATAGCTCTTAGTGCATCCATTGCATGGCAATCCCTACTCATTGCATTGACATCATTTGATGGGCATCTCCATAGCTAGTTTATTAGCCTCATCGATGTGACACTTTCTCCTTTTTTGTCTTCTCCATATTAATCTCTACCAACATATTATATTCCACCCATAATGCTATATCCATGGCTTGTGCTCATGTATTGCGTGGGGGTTGAAAAAGCTGAAGCGCGTTAAAAAGTATGAACCAATTGCTCTTCTTGTCATCGGGGTTGTGCATGATACTTTGTGTTAAGAAGATGGAGCATGACAAGGTTATATGATTTTGTAGGGATAACTTTCTTTAGCATTTTTATTTTGAAAAGCATGATTGTTTGTTGGCATGCCTGAGTATTGATGTCTTTATATCAAATTATAGACTATTGCTTTGAATCATTCAGATCTTAATATTCATGCCACAAAAGAGATTACATGATGAGTATGATAGGTAGCATTCCACATCAAAATTTCTTTTTTTATCATTTACCTACTCGAGGACGAGCAAGAAGTAAGCTTGGGGATGCTGATATGTCTCCAACATATCTATAATTTTTTATTGTTCCATGCTATTATAGTATCAATCTTGGATGTTTATTATGCAATTGTATGCAATTATATATCATTTTTTGGGACTAATCTATTAACCTAGTGCCTAGTGCTAGTTGTTGTTTTTCGCTTCATTTGGCTTTTCAGAAAATCAGTACCAAATGGAGTCCAAACGCTACGAATTTTTTTGAAGGGACCTTAGAATCTTCGAGAGAAGACCTGAAGAGTCAAGAGGGAGCGACAAGCCTGCCAGGAGCGCCCCTGGGGGTGCCCTCCCAGGCTAGTGGGCCCCTCACGGCACCTCTTGGCCTAATTACATCTCTATAAATTCCCAAATATTCCCAATACATCAGAGAGCACCCAAAATACTTTTTCCGTCGCCGCAAGTTTCTGCTCTTAGGAGATCCCATCTGGAGACCTTTTCCGGTACTCTGTCGGAGGGGGAATCGATCACGGAGGGCCTGTACATCAACCTTGCTGCCCTTCCAATGACATGTGAGTAGTTTACCACAGACCTACGGGTCCATAGCTAGTAGCTATATGGCTTCTTCTCTCTCTTTGATATTCAATACAATGTTCTCCTCGACATTCTTGGAGATCTATTCAATGTAATCCTTTATTGCGGTGTGTCTGTTGGGATCCGATGAATTGTGGGTTTATGATCAGATTATTCATGAATATTCTTTGAGTCTTCTCTGAACTCTTTTATGCATGATTGTTATAGCTTAGTATTTCTCTCCTCTATCCATTTGGTTTGGCCAACTAGATTGATTTATCTTGCAATGGGAGAGGTGCTTTGTGATAGGTTCGATCTTGCCTTGCTCAATCCCAGTGACAGAAAGGGACATGACATGTACTTGTATCGTTGCCATTAAGGATAAAAACATGGGTCTTATTCATATTAATTGGGTTTACTTTGTCTACATCCTGTCATCTTGCTTAAGGCATTACTCTGTTCTTTATGAACTTAATACTCTAGATGCATGTTGGATAGTGGTCAATGTGTGGAGTAATAGTAGTATATGCAGGCAGGAGTCGGTCTACTTTTCTCCGACGTGATGCCTATATACATGATCATTGCCTTGACTATCATCATAACTATATGCTTTTCTATCAATTGCCCAACAATAATTTGTTTACCCATCGTATGCTATGTTCAAGAGAGAAGCCTCTAGTGAAAAATATGGCCCCGAGGTCTATCTTTATCATATGTTAAAATCCAAAAATACTTTGCTGCAATTTATTTACCTTTATTTTATTTTGTGTTTTTGTTTATCTATCTATCACTATGATATTTGATCCTTGCAATTAACCGCTAAGGGATTGACAACCCTTTGTTTGCGTTGGGTGCAAGTATTTGTTATTTTATGTGTAGGTGCTGTTCACGAGGTCTTGCGTGGTTCTCCTACTGGATTTATAAGCTTGGTTCTTAACTAAGGGGAACACTTATCTCTACTATACTACATCATCCTGTCCTCTTCGAGGAAATCTCAACGCAACTCACAAGTAGCAGGAAGAATTTCTGGCGCCGTTGCTGGGGAGAATCACCAAAATCTATCAAGTAACATCGCCAAAATTCTGAAAAAATTAGGAAAACATGGGAAATTTGTATGTAAATCATGTGTAAAAAATTCAGATCAAAAGTACGTTCCGGTGATTTTTTAAAATTCCTGGACTGAGTGCCAAAGTTTCTGTTTTTTCAGAGAATCAAGTCAACTATCAACCAAATCATCCCAAAGGCTTTACTTGGCACAAACACTAATTAGAACATAAAAACACAATCATAATAGTAACATAATTGTGTCAACTCACAAAAAAAAGGAAAATAAGATAACTATTGGGTTGCCACCAAACAAGCGCTATTGTTTTACGCTCCTAGCTAGGCATAAGACACTGTTTCAAGTGTTGTCATCCTTCAAATCCAACTCATCAATTATGCATCCATGTTTCCTAGGAGGCTTAGCACATGTTTTTTTAATGATCACAATCCTAGGGATAAAGTAGTAACACCCACACAAAAATTACGGAGAAGAACATTAGTGGATTGCTTATGAGTTGATCTATTTTGAGCATGGCAAATCCTATGCCAAGCATCTTTTAAACTTTCACCTCCCCTTTGTTTAAAATTCAGCACTTTATTCTCAGGGTTACAACCAACAAGCAAAGAACTAGGCATAATGGCAAAGCAAGCAAATGAGCAAACAAAAATATTTTTATCTTTTTGTATTTTTTTATGAGAAGTGGGGGAGATGAAAACGAGAGGCAAAGGCATATAAAAAGGCAAATAAAAAGTACAGCAAGAAGAAGATAGTTTGTCCGGAGGCACTTGATAGGTTTTGATGATGTCTCCCCGGCAACGGCACCAGAAATTCTTCCTGCTACTTGTGAGATGCGTTGGGATTTTCCCCGAAGAGGACGGGAGATGCAGTACAGTAGAGATAAGTATTTCCCTTGGTGAGAACCAAGGTGTATCGAACCAATAGGAGAATCACGCAAAGCCTCATGAACAGCACATGTACACACAAAAGCAAATACGTGCACCCAACGCGGGCAAGAGGGTTGTTAATCTCCTTGAACTTGTTAATTGCAAGGATCAAATCTCGTAGTGGTAGATATATAAATTGCAAAAAAAAAAGAATAAATTAAATTGTAGCAAAGGAATTTTGGATTTTTACATATGATTACAGTATGGGGCCATAGTTTTCACTAGAGGCTTCTCTCTCGTACACATAGCATACGGTGGTTGAACAAATTACTATTGGGCAATTGATAAAAAAGCGCATAGTTATGATGATATTCAAGGCAATGATCATGTATATAGGCATCGTGTCCGAGACAAGTAGATAGACGCCTGTCTGCATCTACTACTATTACTCCACCAATCGACCGCTATCCAGCATGCATCTATGGTATTAAGTTCATAAAAAAGAGTAACGCCCAAAGCAAGATGACATGATGTAGACATAGTAAACTCAACCAATATGAATAAACTCCATCGTTTTATCCTTAATGGCAACAATAAAAATATGTGTCTTGTCCTTTTCTATCACTGGGATATAGAGCACCGCAAGATTATCACAAAGCACCTCTCCCACTGAAAATAAATCAATCTAGTTGGCCAAACCAAACAGATAGATCAAAGAGAAATACAAAGCTATAACAATCATGCATAATAAAGTTAAGAAAATACTCAATTACTTCTCATGAATATTTAGATCATAAACCCACAATTCATCGGATCCCAACAAACACTCCATAAAAGAAGAGTACATCGGATAGAACTCCAAGAACACCAAGGAGAACATTGTATTGAAGATGAAAGAGAGAGAAGAAGCCATCTAGCTACTAGCGATTGACCCGTAGGTCTATGGTGAACTACACACACATCATCGGAAAGCGGCAAGGATGATGTAGAAGCCCTCCGTGATCGATTCCCCCTCCGGCAAAGTACCGGAAAAGGCCTCCAGATGGGATCACGAAAGAACAAAAGCTTGTGGCGGCGGAAAAAGTGCTTTGGGTGGCTCTCCATTGGTTTGGGAACATTTGCTAATTTATAGAGGCGGAGTTAGGGAAAATGGAGCTACATGGGTCCCACAAGCTCAGGGGGCGCACGTACCCCCCTGGGGCGCGCCCCTCGAGCTAGTGGCTCTCTCGTATCTCGTCTGGTCTCCCCCCGAAGCTTCTAGGGTCCCTGCTGGTCCAGAAAAAATTAATCCAAACATTTTTTTTCCCATTTGGACTTTGTTTGATATTGATTTTCTGAAAAGCCAAAGACAAGCAAAAAACAGGAACTGGCACCAGGCACTAGGTTAATAGGTTAGTTCCAAAAAATGATATAAAATTGCATAAAAATGCATATAAAGCATCCAAGATTGATAATATAATAGCATGGAACAATAAAGAAATGAGTCTTTTCCGAAGTTTATTATGCATGATTGTTATAGCTTTGTAATTCTCTCCGATCTATCTGTTTGGTTTGGCCAACTAGATTGATTTATCTTCAGTGGGAGAGGTGCTTTGTAATGGGTTCAATCTTGTGGTGCTCTATATCCCGGTCACATGGTAGGGGACAAGACACTCATTTGTATTGTTGCCATTAAGGATAAAACGACAGGGTTTATTCTTATTGATTTGGTTTACTTTGTCTACACCATGTCATCTGGCTTAAGGCGTTACTCCGTTTGTCATGAACTTAATACCATAGATGCATGCTGGATAGAGGTCGATTGGTGGAGTAATAGTAGTAGATGCACGCAGGAGTCGGTCTACTTGTCTCGGACGTGATACCTATATACATGATATTTGCCGTGAATAACATCATAACTATGCGCTTTTCTATCAATTGCCCAACAGTAATTTGTTCACCCACCGTATGTTATGTGTTCGAGAGAGAAGTCTCTAGTGAAAACTATTGCCCCCGGGTCTACTTTTATCATATTATAAAATCCAAAAATAATTTGCTGCATTTATTTACTTTTATTTTACTTTGCAATTTATCTACCTACCTATACAAGATTTGATCCTTCCAAGTAACGAGTTCAAGGGGATTGACAACCCTCTTGCTAGTGTTGGGTGCAAGTATTTCCTTTTGTGTGTGTAGGTGTTGAAGGCGGGAATTTGCATGGTTCTCCTATTGGGATCGATAAACCTTGGTTCTCAATGAGGTAAATACTTATCTCTACTGTACTGCATCTCACCTCCTCTTCGGGGAAAATGCCAACGCAGTTTACAAGTAGCAGGAAGAATTTATGGCGCCGTTGCCGAGGAGACATCATGAAATTCCTATCAAGTACCTACACACAAACTATCATCTACTTGCTCTACTTTTTATTTTCCTTTTTATTTGCCTCTCTTTTTCATCTCCCTTCACTTCTCATAAAAATAAAAAACACAAAAAATATTTTGCTTTGTTAGTTTGCTCGTTTGCTTGCTTGCTTGTCACCATGTCTCAAGAGAACACTAAGTTGTGTGACTTTTCAAATACTAATAATAATGATTTTATTAGTACTCCAATTTCTCCTCCCGCCACTAGTGCAGAGTCGTATGATATTAATGCTGCATTTCTAAATCTTGTCATGACAGAACAATTTTTTGGAAATCCTAATGAGGATGTTGCTTCCCATCTTAGTACTTTCATTGAATTTTGTGATATGCGAAAGAAATAAGATATGTATAATGATATTATACGGTTGAAATTATTTCCTTTCTCACTAAGAGATCATGCTAAAACTTGGTTTTCATCCTTTCCACGCAATACTATTGATTCATGGGATAAGTGTAAGGATGCCTTTATTGCCAAGTATTTTCCTCCCACTAATATTATCTCTCTTAGAAATCAAATTATGAACATTAAGCAACCTGAGCATGAACATGTTGCACAATCTTGGGAGAGAATAAAATTAATGATTAAAAATTGTCCCACTCATGGTTTACGCTTATGGATGATTATACAAAAAAATTATGAGGGGCTAAACTTTGTGTCGTGAAATCTTCTAGACTCTGATGCAGGTGGTGCTTTTATGGAAATCACATTGGGAGAAGCGACAAAACTCCTTGATCATATAATGGCAAATTACTCTTAATGGCACACCGAACGAGCTCCAACAGGTAAGAAGGCAAACTCTATTGAAGAAGCCTCTACTTTTTGTGATAAAATGGATGCTCTTATGAAAATGATTGCTAGTAAAAATTCTCATGTTGATCCTCATGATGTGCCATTATCTACTTTGATTGAGCAAAATAATGATGCTATTGATGTGAATTTCGTCTCTAGAAATAATTTCAAAAACAATGCTTATAGAGGTAATTTCAATCCTAGACCGTATCCCAGAAATTCCTCTAATAATTATGGTAATTCATATAATAATAATAGGATACCCACTGATCTTGAGAACAACATTAAGGAATTCATTAGTTCTCAAAAGATTTTCAATGCTATGGTAGAAGAAAAATTGAATAAAGTTGATGATATGGCTGGAAACATGGGTAGAATTCTCATGATGTGGAAACTCTTAAAATTAAAATTTTGCCACCTAAGCATGATATTAATGTGTCTATTAATTCTATCCAAATCTCCATTAATGAAAGTAAAGAGAGAATTGCTAGGTTGAGAGCTAAGCGAGAATTCCTAGAAAAAGACTATTCCACATGGTTTTCACCGTAATCATGATGAAGATATTAAAATGATTGGTGTCTAACCTATTTAATCCTTGTTTAGAAATATAAAACTTGATGAAAAAGGGACTTGAGATGAGTCAACTTTATCTAGAAGGTGTCCCAGTTGTTTGGAGGGTGGTGATCTTAATGATAAAAATGATAAAAGTGGGTTTGGAGAGGTCAAGACTTTAAATAGTGATGTGCCCACTACTTTGGATTACAAGGAATTTAATTACGACACTTTTAGCTTTATTGAATTTATTTTCTTGTTGCAATCCATGATAAATTCACCCAATGGATATGAACAAAATAAAGCTTTTACTAAACATGTTGTAGAAGCTATGATAAAAGCTCATGAAGAAAAGCTAGAGATGGAGGTTTCTATACCTATGAAATTGCATGATGAATGGGAACCTACTATTAAATTAAATATTGAAGAATATGAATGTAATGCTTTATGTGATTTAGGTGCTAGTGTTTCTACTATACCGAAGTCTTTATGTGATGTGCTAGGCCTTACCAACATGGATGAATGTTCCCTTAATTTGCACTTAGCGGATTCAACTATTAAGAAACCATTGGGTAGAATAAATGATGTGCTAATACTTGCTAATAGAAATTATGTGCATGTGGATTGCATTGTGCTTGATATTGAATGCAATCCGTCTTGTCCTATAATACTTGGTAGGCCTTTCCTACGAACTATAGGTGCTATTATTGATATGAAAGAAGGAAATATAAGATTCTGATTCCCATTAAAGAAAGGGATGGAACACTTCCCTAGAAAGATAATTAAACCACCATATGAATCCATTGTGAGGGCCACCTATGGAATTAATGTGAAGGCTGACAACACTTGAAACAATGCATTACGCCTAGCTAGGGGCGTAAAACAATAACACTTGTTGGGAGGCAACCCAATAGTTATCTTAATTTTTTGAAATTTACTTTTTATTTTTGAGTGTTGACACAATTATTGCTATTGTTATGATTGTGTTTTTATGTTTTAGTTAGTGTTTATGCCAAGTAAAGCCTTTAGAATGATTTGGTTGATAGTTGACTTGATTCTGTGAAAAAACAGAAACTTTTGCACCCAGTACTGGAATTACTATGACTTACTAGAACATGATAAAATTCTGATTTTTTTACAAATTATTGATATAGAAATTTCCCGCGTTGTCCTGATTTTTCAGAGTTTTTTGATTTATAGAAGTATAGTGTTTGTTCAGATCATTACAGACTATTTTGTTTTAGACGTCTTCTATTTTCTATTGGATAGTGCGCTTGTTTTAATGATGCTATGGATTATATCGGGGGATATAAGGCATGGAGAATTTAGAATACATTAGATATTATGTAAGAATGAAATATGAATGGGTTCATAACAGTAACTAAAGTTTATGATTTGCTTATTATACTAACGGATCTCATCAGGTTCCTGTTGAGTTTTGTGTGCTGAAGTTTTCGAGTTTTGGGTGAGATCACGATGGATGAAGGAATAAGGAGCGGCAAGACCCTAAGCTTGGGGATGCCCAAGGCATCCCAAGGTAATATTAAAGGAAGACCCAAGCATCTAATCTTGGGGATGCCCTGGATGGCATCCCCTCTTTCGTCTATCTAATCTTGGGGATGCCCGGATGGCATCACCTCTTTCGTCTACAATCCATCGGTATACTACTTGGGGGTATATTTTTATCCATCACATGATATGAGTTTTGCTTGGAGCGACTTGTGCCATATTAGTTTTTTCTTTGTTTGCTTTTTAGTTTGCCACAATCATTGTTTACTGCACACACCTATTGAGAGGACACGCATTTATTCGAGATTTGTTAGAATACTCTATGTGCTTCACTTATATCTTTTAAGCTAGGCAGTTGCTCTAGTGCTTCACTTATATCTTTTAGAGAACGGTGGTGGTTATATTATAAAGAAATAGTTGCCCTCTCATTCTCCACTTAAATCTTTTTGAGAGTCTAATAAATAGTAATGGCAATTTGCACAGGTTATGACACTAGTCCATAAAGGATAGGTATTCAAGAGGGATATAATAAAAACTTTCATGTAGATCACTAAATATGATAAGTTTGATTCCTTGCAATAGTTTTGGGATATTGAGATGGTAATGTGTGGGGGTACTAGTGAATTATTGTGGTTTAGTAAGAATATTAATTTTAAGGTTTGTGATTCCCGAAGCATGCACGTATAGCCTCTATTTCTGCATGAAGTTGGAGCATGATTTATTATTGAGTGTCGAGCTTATGAGTGGCGGTCGGGGACGAGCGATGGTCTTTCCCTACTTTGCTTTGAGGGCTAATAAACTACAATAAGTATGTGAGTTCTTTATGACTAATGTGAGCCCATGGATTATATGCACTCTTATCCTTCTACAATTAGCTAGCCTCTTCGGTACCGTGCATTGCCCTTTCTGACATCGAGAGTTGGTGCAAACTTCGCCGGTGCATCCAAACCCTGTGATATGATACGTTCTATCACACATAAGACTCCTTATATCTTCCTCAAAACAGCCACGATACCTACCTATTATGGCATTTCCATAGCCATCCCGAGATATATTGCCATGCAAGTTTCACTGTTCCGTTTTCATGACATACATGTTCGTGTCATATTGCTTTGCATGATCATATAGCTGACATAGTATTTGTGGCTTAGCCACCGTTCATCATTATCATACATGTTATGCTAGCATCATTGCACATCCTGGTACACTGCCAGAGGCATTCTTATAGAGTCATATTGTTCTAGCTATTGAGTTGTAATATCGAGTTGTAAGTAAATAAAGGTGTCATGATCATCATTATTAGAGCATGGTCCCAGTGAGGAAAGGATGATGGAGACTATGATTCCCCCACAAGTCGGGATGAGTATCTGGACAAAAAAGAGTCCAAAAAGAGCCCAACAAATAACAAAAAAATGAGAGAAAAAGAGAGAAGGGGCAATTCTACTATCCTTTACCACACTTGTGCTTCAGAGTAGCACCATGTTTTTTATATAGAGAGTCTCCTGAGTTGCCACTTTCATATAGTAGTGGGAAATTTTCATTATAGAACTTGGCCTCTATATTCCGATAATGGGCTTCCTCAAATGCTGGAGGTCTTCATGAGCAAGCAAGTTGGATGCACACCCACTTAGTTTCCGTTGAGCTTTCATACACTTATTGCTCTTAGTGCATGAGTTGCATGGAAGTCCCTACTCCTTGTATTGACATCAATTGTGTTAGGACCATGAGTATATCGACCAGAGGAGGGGTGAATGGGAGATTCCAAAATTTTGCCGAATGTTTTGAACTGATCCCAAACACAGCAGCGGAAATAAGGTTCGATAGAAAACAAGCACGTTATTGAGAAATGTATCTATCGATGTAGGAAGAAATAATGGTTCAAGCATAGGATATCACAGGTTTGACAACAATGATGGTAATACAATATGCGAACAGAAGCAGTAGCATGAGAGAAAACAAGGTATGAACTTTGAGGGAAAAACACGAGAAAGAACTATGTCAAGGTGAATGAAAGACGACACGACGAAATCACGTGAGTCTAAATAAGAGCGAATAGAAACGTATAAGACTAGAATGACTATACTGAATGATGAGAATGCAATATGGTGAACAATGAATGATAATAGATGGGAACGACAGAGATGATATAAACGAATGATATGCAACAGTCAATGATTGATCAGATAAACTATCCTCACAGAGCATGAAAGTAAACTGCTGAATGTAATGCAATAAGGTAGAGTGAACCAGTGGTGCTCGATGGCGACAGATGGATTTGGTAGAACAGTTCGCCCTTCTACCAAAGGACTACGTCTGGTTGGAGGGGTTGTGGTTTAACACAGAAGATAAACTCTCTTCGCCCTATTCTCCTTCAACTCGGAGCTGATCAGACTCCATTTGATTTCACTCGTGTTGTCGGTGATCTCCAAACCTTCGACAGACCTCTTCGCGAACCACAATGACTCTTGGTTCCTGAAGATCTTGCTTGGTGAAGACAACAACTCTTCAACACTCGAGCCGACACCTATCCGTCTAGAGAGTGCACAGCTGTCAAGAGTAATAGGTACAAGAACTTTAAACTCAGAACTACTATGATGCTCAACCACTGTCTAAGTTGGGCTCTTGATTTTTCTCTCGGTGGATCTTAAACTCAAATTACTCAGAGAGGGGATGCTCAATCAATCTTCTCAGAATTCTTAAGCGGAGCAGCCAACAGGCGATGTTGGAGCGGGGCGGCTATTTATAGCCGCAGCCTTCCCTCAAGGGAAAAGACCAAATTGGACATGTGGAGCAGCCAATGGCCGAATGACACGAGTCCAACGGTCGGAAATTGAGCACAATGGTAACATTCCTTGCGGAGCAAGTAATGCTAACTCCTCAGTTCGAAAGATATCTCCTACAGCATGAAGAACAATGTCTACTACTGGCAGGTAATCATTTGAAACACAAAGAGATTTCTCTCAGTCTTGCATAGGTTTTGGGCTAAGCATCACATCGGATCTAAGCTTCGAGAACCTACACCCCTCTTAATAGTACGAAGGTCCTATGACTCAAATAAATGAAAGAAGAACAACGAAATGAATACTATGTCTTCACTTTGTCTTCGACTTCCATTCGCTGTAGTTAATCTTCTTCAGACAGAATCTCCGAACCAATTGCTTCACATCAGCAATAAATTTCGAGGGGTTAACTCCTTCACATCAATCTTCTCATCTACATGTTCTCAACAGATGTAGCTCATTCTTCTCTGCAACGCAGATATTCTTCAGTGAAGTTCCTCGAACTTGACACCGGAGCCAGCATTCTCATCGGTTCTGCATGGACTATTTCTCTCTGTGTGCACTAGCAAATAAATCAGTCCATGCCTATTTTTGTAAACCATCTCCAAAACACAAGAGGGCAAATATTGCACCAACAATCTCCCCCTTTTTGGATGATTGTTCACAAAACAGAACACATCGAAAGATAGAAACGGAATGAAATGGAATGCGAAGGATAACAAAAGACGAGAGTTAATTACGAAGATAAAACATGCTCCCCCTGAAGATATGCATCATTTGAAGAATGCATTGGAGATAAATCGGAAGGTAGCGAGATGAATCTTCGTACGAGTGATATTGACATATAGTCTCATTCGTGGTCTCTTTCAATGCACTCGACAGTGTCTGAGGTATTTCCTGTCATACACAACCTTTGAAAAGGATTTGTTAGATAGAGTGAATGCTTTGAAATGATTTGTGACGAAGGATAAGTCATGAGGGTGCACTCAGAACACAGTTCGAATCCACACGAGATATAAGTTCCCTACAAGTTAGATACTCGAGGAGAATCAGAGCAAGGGAATCAAAGGTATATTGCTCGGAGTAGATATGCTTCAGACGAGGTTTTCCTGCAATGAAGATGATACGATGGAGATATGCTAGGAAAACAGCTTATGAAACAGATAGAGAGATTTTGCTTTTGAATCTCAAGAAATTTAATCTGAAGCTAACTTTCTTCTCCTGCAAGGTTAGATAGCGAAAGATAATCATTATAGAATATCTAACCATAAGACATATATAATTTCAAGGAGTGAAATATCTCTTCTAGAGAGGCATGATTTCCAATCCTCCTTGAAATGCTTTTACTTTCCCTTCATGATAGATAAGTGTTGAGGATAATTATTGCAAGGAAGTGAGCTTTCGATAGCACCTGCAAACAGATAATTGGAAGCGAATAACATTGCAGGGGGTTATTAACAGTACATGACGACCAAGTATTTCAACACCACGGGCGGTGCTCCAATTTCCAAAAGCAAATAGTTCGATGAAACCAAATAGTTCGATAGAAGGGCAAATGGCGAATGGAAACACCTTGCAAATAACCCGCTTATCTATTACTCGATGTTCTTCTCCCCCTTTTTGTCAACAAGTATCAAAAAGGAAAGAGAATGCATGCGAGGAACTACTTGTCCGAAAAATCCTCAGAATCAGAACTCGAACTGTTCGGAGAAGCAAAGCGAGCGATGGTTAAGGCTGAAGCAGGAGTTGGAGACGTAGCATGGGCTTCGGGATCAGCTTCAGGAGTAGCAGTGTGAGGTGCATCTGGCTTGTAGATAAAAGTTCCTGCTGTTTCTTCAAGATAATCATCAGGTTTAACAAACAGTAGGTCAGTGGAGGCGGAACACTGAGGAAGCACTGGGGTTTGCCTTTGGATGCGAGGAACTTCAAACAACTCCAGATGATCGTATTCTTTCTCGATACCCTTGGCAGATAGTTGTTTGCGAGAATAATGCTTGCGCAGAAGGGTCCAGGAGCACTTCTTTTATTCCTTCTCATATAGGAGAGCTTGGCGAGAGTAACTGTGAAGCAGATTTATCTCAGTCATTATGTCCAGCTTCACTTTTCGGTCGAGCTTGATATGGCTTTCCAAATCTTGCTGAGTGCGAAGACAAATCTCATATACTGAAGGATTCTCTTCACGAGGGATTTCAACTTTTTCCTTCTTGACCTTCGGAGCTTTAGCAGAAGCAGGCATAGAAGCAGAAATAGTAGCATCACTAGACATCTTCCCTTTGCCGATGTCCTTCACAATCCTGAGTGTGTCACGTACTGGTGGCATATAAACTTTTGGGATATGTGGGCAGAAAAACTTGTAGGAACGAAGTATGTCTACCAGAGGGGGGGTGAATGGGAGTTTTAAATTTTCTTCAGAAAACTTTAATCTCTCAGAACCCAGCAGCGGAATGAAAGAAAAGTAAACTACAGTGAACTAGAATAGAGTACCGAAGGAGAACTAAGACATGCTCGATGGCGACAAGGAATTTGTTCGACCAGTTCATCCTTCTGCACAAGGACTACATCTGGTTGGAGGGGCTGTGACTTAACACGGAAGATAAACTCTCTTCACCCTATTCTCCGCGACAATCAATTCGTCAACCGATGCCGATCACTCGTGGTAGATACTTGAAGGCGATCTCCGAACCTTTACAGACTTCTTCTTCGAGAACCACAATCACTCTTGGTCTCTGAAGAAATTGACACCTAACCGTCTAGAGAGTTTGCAGCTCTCAAGAGTAATAGGCGGAGCGTACTAAACTTAGATTCCAGTGATGCTGAACCACTATCTAATTCTTCGGCTCTATGGTTTTTCTCTCAGTGGATTTTAAACTCAAATCGCTCAGAGAGTGGGTTGCTCAACAATCTTCTTAGAATCAAACGGAGCAGCCACCGGAAAAAGCCGGCGTGGGGCGGCTATTTATAGCCGCAGCCTTCCCAGACGGGAAATGACCATTTTGGACATGAGGTCCAGCCAATGGCCAACCGACACGTTCATAACGGTCAGATTTTGGAGCAACAGTAACATTACTTGAGGAACAAGTAATGCTAACTCCTCGGTCCGAGTCAAATCTCTCGCAGCGAAGAAGATCACACTCTCTTGATGGCAAGTATTTACTCGAAACACAAAGAGATTTCTCTCACAACTTTCATAGGATTGGGTTTATCATCAGAGAATCAAAGCTTCGAATGCTACACCCCTCTTAATAGTACGGTGGTCCTATGACTCAATGAAAGAAGAAGAATAACGAAACAAATGCTACGTCTTCACTTTGTCTTTGATCTTCCTAGAACGCAGTCATATTCTTCGAACAGACACCGAACCAATTGCTTGAGCTTCAGCAATTTTTAGGGGTCACTATTGTTAGCTTTATCTTCGGTGATAACCTTCGCTGCCACGCAGGGAGATTATCTTCGTCGTTTGCATCAAACTCCTCGATACTTCAGGGACCTGTTACTCAGTGTGCACTAGCAAACACATAAGTCCCATACTGTTTATGTCAACAAACTCCAAAACATAAGGGGACTATCATTGAATCAACAATCTCCCCCTTTTTGGATGGTTGTTGACAAAACAGATAATCATTGAAGTGAAGATAGATAAGTGAATGTAAATCGAACAAGAGTGAACTTGCGTTACTTGACTCGATGATGAAAGATACTCCCCTAGATGTATGCAGGGTCAATTGATATACAATGAAATTCCTTGCAATTCATTTACTTATAAGGAGGATTTTTCAATCAAGCGAGGTAATGATTCGCACTGGTGATAAGTAATCCAACGAGAATATAGTGCAATCATTTATGACTTCTGACAATAATTCCACCTGCAAAACAAATACTTTGAGAGAAAATAGTGCAGCAGGCAGGGTTATTAATATTACAGCTCATATCAGAAGTATTACATCAAAGCACATCAAGTGGCATAAAAGGTCTTTGAAGCATACAACGCAAAAGTCTCATAAACAAGAGCAAATAAACATGGAGACCCGATCCAACAGAGCAAATCTATCGAAACTCTCGATGTAATTCTCCCCCTTTTTGTCAACTAGTGTCAAAAAGGTGATGAAAAACATGAGTGCGAAAAATAGGTGAGTCTAATTCACTCTGAGGCATCGCCCGAAGAACTTCCCGAAGACGTTTCTGATTCAGAGGTGGCTGGCAAATCTTCAACGCCATCAGTAGCAGCAGATCCTTCAATACTAGCATGGTGCTAAGAAGACGAAGGCATATTGGGATCAGCCTGTGGAGTCTTGCGAGATAGTGTATTTTCTTCAGCGGGTTTCTCAGTGGGCGAGGTTGCTTCTGACTCGTCGAGCAGTTTGCACAGCTGAATCCGAAGCAAATTGGTTGTTGGTTCACGAGCTGGTAGAGGCGGAGGGTTCACGAGCTGGCAGAGGCGGAGTGATCCGATCTTGAAAATCTTCAGCTGAGAACCCTTGATCAATATACTCATAGAGTTCTTTGAGATGAGAGTTGCTCAATTGCTTCTTGGAGAAGAACTTCCGATGCAATTTCCAGAGACACTTCTTGTTTTCAGCTGTGATCAGGTGCACAACTTTTGTTCGGTTGTGGATTGCATTAAGTTTGGCAGCCAGGTGCTCTTTTTCTTGGCGATCTTCGGCCATATGCTTCAGCAGAAGCTGTTGAGTGTGCATGCTCACTTCAAGATGTGACGGAGGTTGAGTATTCAGTTGACGATCATGTTGATGTAGCTTTGGTCCATTGATAGTGTTATGATAATCAGGAGGACTAGATACTGGAGCTTTCCCTGAAGAAAAATCTTCCATTACTTTTAGAGTATCACGCACAGGAGGAATGAAGCTTTTGTGACTAACTTTTGCTAAGTATTCAGTTTTCATTGCATAGTCAACCACCTTTTGAATCCAGGGCGCAAATACCTTGATAGTTTTTGGGTGCTGAGCTGAATCCATCAGTATGCGCAGAAACATGTCTTCGACAGTGAAGATAAAACCTTGTGAGATGGTATGGATGGTGTTGTGAAGAACATCAGATATCACGTTGTCTGTATTCATCCCAGCCAGCGGACAGAGGGTGTATGTGAGAATATGGTATAAAGTTTGATTGTCGAATGTCAAGTGCTCAGGCAGGGGAGGACCATTGTATTCACGAATTTTATCTTCATCCATTATGCATCGGAAGTCTTCATCAGAGATTGCATCAATGTTATGAACTCAAATTTCTGTCTTGCCATGTTTGAACCGAGGGAAATGAAAGTGAGATGCAAAGTCCATTGCAGAGCATTTTATTCTCTTCCCTTCGGTCATCCACTCCATGATCCATTTTGTGCTGTCTGATGCATCACCGGAGATATATAGTGTTGCATAAAATTGAAGAATAATCTCCCTGTTCCATGGATGCTGATATGCAAAGACATGCGTGAGACCAAAGTCTTCGATGTCTTGCAGTACTTGGTTCAAACAACCGATGTTCTTCATAGCAGCGATATCTGGGAACTCATGAGGGAAAATCTTGAGGCTATCATAAAGAATCTGTGAATAGTATATTGCCTGTTCCTGAGTCCAGAACCAAGGAGATTCAGATGTTCGGGGCTTGCTATATGGACTCTCTTGAAAGAAAAGCGGATGAGTGTTCCGATTGAAAAGAGGCCCTTTGGCGCCAACGCCGATGGAAAACAACGGTAGTCGCTCGCGAGGATAAGGGTACTTGAGTTCATCTTCAACAGAAATCACTTCATCGCCATAAATTACTGAGTCTGAGTGATGAGCAGAGGCAGATTTTGCTGCAGAACAACATCTGAGGTTCGTCATGCAGTATTGAGTGAAATTCTCAGAGGAGAGGGATTAGACACTTTGTTAGGAACTAAGCCTTTATCTGGCACCGAATCTGTATCGACCACTGGGGATAGTGGAAGATTTGCTTCAGAAGTCATTGGAGGAGCAGAGGGAGGAACCGAATCAATGGGTTCAACACGGGTTGGAGAAGCCTGGCGTTCAGTCTGAGGAATTTCACCTTCTTCTGAAACATTTTTCTGAGACAGATTTTCTTAATGAACTGGTGAAGCCATAGGCACTGATTTAGTTGGCCTTGGTGAAGTAGTTGCATCTGCAGCTGGTTCAAGAGTTGGCAAGGGAATTGTTCATTCCGGAGACTTTTCTTTCTGTGTCTCAGCGACTGGTGGAGGAGGAGGAGGAACATTCTTCTTCGCTATCTTCTTCTTCTTCTTTTGCTTCGACGGATCAATGTGCCCTTTGACAAGATCATTTTAGCCAGTGACTTTGGCTTGATGATTGAGGCAGATCTTTCGAACAATTTGATCTAGATCCGAGTGGAATCCCAATCTTCTGTGCCGAAGGATAGTCAAAGCCTTATTGATATCCACATAGGATTATTCAAGTTTCTTGATCACAAACTTAGATTTGGAATCTTTCATATGGTTGTCAAGCTCCTTGAGTTGAGCAATGAGGTCACTGATCTCAAAAGTATCATTTCTCATGTCATGGACCAGATCAGACACTTGAGAAATTACTTCATAGGGAATGGGAAAAGATGCCACTTCTCCATAAAATAGGTTTTTGACAAATTTGTCAAGCTGCTCCATGATGAATACTTGATTGAAGTAATGAGGTGCATGCTACTTCTTGAGCTTGCATTGATTTTTCCCTTGAATAGGAAAGGGTGATGCAGCAGAGTAGAGATAAGTATTTCCCTCAGTTAAGAACCAACGTATCAATCCAGTAGGAGGCACAAGCAAGTTCCAATCTATGCACCTGCACAAACTAACAAACACTTGCACTCAAGCGAAAAAGGGGTTGTCAATCCCTTCACGGTCTCGAACAAGAGTGAGATCTAATAGAGATAGGTATAAAAGATTACTAAAACATAAAACAAAGTAAAAACAAATAAATTGCAGCAAGGTATTTTTTGGGTTTTTTGGTTTATAGAACTGAAAATATATGATGGAACATAGACCCGGGGGCCGTAGGTTTCACTAGAAGCTTCTCTCTTGAAAGAAAACATATGGTGGGTGAACAAATTACTGTCGAGCAATTGATAGAAAAGCGCATAGTTATGACGATATCCAAGGCAATGATTATGAATATAGGCATCACGTCCGTGTCAAGTAGACCGAAACGATTCTGCATCTACTACTATTACTCCACACATCGACCGACTCCTGCCTGCATCTAGAGTATTAAGTTCATAAGAACAGAGCAACACTTTAAGTAAGATGACATGATGTAGAGGGATAAACTCAAGCAATATTATGAAAACCCCATCTTTTTACCCTTGATGGCAACAATACAATACGTGCCTCGCTACCCCTACTGTCACTGGGTGAGGACACCGCAAGATTGAACCCAAAACTAAGCACCTCTCCCATTGCAAGAAAAACCAAGCTAGTTGGCCAAACCAAACCGATAATTCAAAGAGAAATACAGAAATATTTAAGCATGCATAAAAGAGTTCAGAAAAAACTCAAATAATATTCATAGATAATCTAATCATAAATCCACAATTCATCGGATCTCGACAAACACACCGCAAAAGAATATTACATTGGATAGATCTCCAAGAACGTCGAGTAGAATATTGTATTGAAGATCAAAGAGAGAGAAGAAGCCATCTAGCTACTAGCTATGGACCCGTAGGTCTATGGTAAACTACTCACGCTTCATCGGAAGGGCAACAAGGTTGATGTAGAGGCCCTCCGTGATCGAATCCCCCACTTGCAGGGTGCCAGAAAAGGCCCCAAGATGGGATCTCACGGGAACAGAGGCTTGCGGCGGCGGAAAAGTATTATGGTGGACGATTCTGTTGGTTTGGGAATATTTGGGAATTTATAGTGCAAGAATTAGGGTTGGAGGACTCCCGAGGAGCCCACAAGCCAGGGAGGCGCGACCCCCCTAGGGCGTGGCCTCATGGCTTGTGGGTCCCTTGGGACTCTTCTGGCCCCCTCTCCAAGCTCCGTGGATGTCTTCTGGTCCAAGAAAAATCATCGTAAAGTTTTATTCCATTTGGACTCCGTTTGATATTCCTTTTCTGTAAAACTCAAAAACAAGGAAAAAACAAAAACTGGCACTAGCCTCTAGGTTAATAGGTTAGTCCCAAAAATAATATAAAATAGCATACTAATGCATATAAAACATCCAAAACAAATAATATAATAGCATGGAACAATAAAAAATTATAGATACGTTGGAGACGTATCAAGCATCCCCAAGCTTAATTCCTACTTGTCCTTGAGTAGGTAAATGATAAAAACAGAATTTTTGATGTGGAATGCTACCTAACATATATATATCCATGTAATTTTCTTTATTGTGGCATGAATACTCAGATCCATAAGATTCAAAACAAAAGTTTAATCTTGACATAAAAACAATAATACTTCAAGCATAAAGCAATCATGTCTTCTCAAAATAACATGGCCAAAGAAAGTTATCCCTACAAAATCATATAGTCTGGCTATGCTCCATCTTCATCACACAAAGTATTAAATCATGCACAACCCCGATGACAAGACAAGCAATTGTTTCATACTTTTGATGTTCTCAAACTTTTTCAACTTTCACGCAATACATGAGCGTGAGCCATGGATATAGCACTATAGGTGGAATAGAATATGGTGGTTGTGGAGAAGACAAAAAGAAGGAGAAAGTCTCACATCAACTAGGCGTATTAATGGGCTATGGAGATGCCCATCAATAGATATCAATGCGAGTGAGTAGGGATTGCCATGCAATGGATGCACTAGAGCTATAAGTGTATGAAAGCTCAAAAAGAAACTAAGTGGGTGTGCATCCAACTCGCTTGCTCATGAAGACCTAGGGCAATTTGAGGAAGCCCATCATTGGAATATACAAGCCAAGTTCTATAATGAAAAATTCCCACTAGTATATGAAAGTGACAAAATAGGAGACTCTCTATTGTGAAGATCATGGTGCTACTTTGAAGCACAATTGTGGAAAAAGGATAGTAACATTGTCCCTTCTCTCTTTTCTCTCATTTTTTTCTCTTTTTCTCTTTTTTATTTTTTTATTTTAGCTTCTTTGGCCTCTTTTATTTTTTGTAAAGTACGGAGACTCATCCCAACTTGTGAGGGAATCATAGCTTCCATCATCTTTTCCTCACATGGGACAATTCTCTAATAATGATGATCATCACACTTTTATTTACTTACAACTCAAGAATTACAACTCGATACTAGAACAAGATATGACTCTATATGAATGCCTCCGGCAGTGTACCGGGATGTGCAATGATCAAGAGTGACATGTATAAAAAATATGAACGGTGGCCTTGCCACAAATACTATGCCAACTACATGATCACGCAAAGCAATATGACAATGATGGTGCATGTCATAATAAATAGAACGGTGGAAGTTGCATGACAATATATCTCGGAATGGCTATGGAAATGCCATAATAGGTAGGTATGGTGGCTTTTTTGAGTAAAATATATGGTGGGTTTAATGCACCGGCGAGAATTGCGCGGAACTAGAGAGGCTAGCAATGGTGGAAGGGTGAGAGTGTGTTTAATCCATGGACTCAACATTAGTCATAAAGAACTCACATAATTATTGCAAAAATTTATTAGCTATCAAAACAAAGTACTACACGCATGCTCCTAGGGGGATAGATTGGTAGGAAAAGACCATCGCTCGTCCCCGACCGCCACTCATAAGTAAGACAATAAGAAAATAAATCATGCTCCGACTTCATCACATAACGGTTCACCTTACGTGCATGCTACGGAAATCACAAAGTTTAACACAAGTATTTCTAACAATCCACAATTACTCACTAGCATGACTCTAATATCACCATCTTTATATCTCAAAACAAATGCAAGGAATCAAACTTCTCATCTTATTCAACGCTGTTTATATTAAAGTTTTTATTATATCCCTCTTGGATGCCCATCATATTCGGACTAAATTCATAACCTAAGAAAATTACCATGCTGTTTAGATACTCTCAAAATAATATAAGTTACGCATGAGAGTTCAACAATTTCTATAAAATAAAGCCACTGCAGTGCTCTAAAAAGATATAAGTGAAGCACTAGAGCAAACTGCCTAGCTCAAAAGATATAAGTGAAGCACATAGAGTATTCTAATAAATTCACGATTCATGCGTGTTCCTCTCAAAAGATGTGTACAGCAAGGATGATTATGGCAAACTAAAAAGCAAAGACTCATATCATACAAGATGCTCCAAGCAAAACACATATCATGTGGTGAATAAAAATATAGCCTCAAGTAAATTTACCGATGGACGAAGACAAAAGAGGGGATGCCATCCGGGGCATCCCCAAGCTTAGATGCTTGGTTGTCCTTGAATATTACCTTGGGGTGCCTTGGGAATCCCCAAGCTTAGTCTCTTGTCACTCTTTATTCCGTTGTCCATCAAATCTTTACCCAAAACTTGAAAACTTCACAACACAAAACTCAACAGAAAAACTCATAAGATCCGTTAGTATAATAAAATAAATCACCACTTTAGGTACTGTTGTGAACTCATTCTTTATTTATATTGGTTTAATTTCTACTGTATTCTAACTTCTCCATGGTTCATACCCCCCCCCCCCCGATACTACCCATAAATTCATCAAAATAAGCAAACAACAGAAAGAAAACAGAATCTGTCAAAAACAAAACAGGCTGTAGTAATATGGAAATTTCATATACTTCTGTAACTCCAAAATTTCTGAAAAATTAGGAAAAACTGGGAAATTTGTATATCAATCTTGTGTAAAAAATTCAGATCAAAAGCACGTTTATGTGATTTATTGAATTTTCGGCAATGAGCGCAAAATTTTCTGTTTTTCAGCAAGATCAAATCAACTCTAACCGTAGACCATCCCAAAGGTCTTGCTTGGCTCAAACACTAATTAAAACACCAAAACACAATTATTACAGAGGTAATAAAGTGTATTCTTATAAAAAAATATTGGGTTGTCTCCCAACAAGCACTTTTCTTTAAAGCCTTTTAGCTAGGCGCTGGTAATTTTAATGATGCTCACATGAAAAATAGCAATTGAAACACGAAGAGAGCATCATGTAGCATATGAAAAACAAATTTAAGTCTAACGTACTTCCTATGCATAGGCATTTTATAAGCAAACAAATTATCAAGACAAGCAAAAACTAGCATATGCAAGGAAGAGGAAAGAAACAATAGCAATCTCAACGTAACGAGAGGTAATTTAGTAACATGAAAATTTCTACAACCATATTTCCCTCTCTCATAATAATTACATGTAGGATCATAATCAAATTCAACAATATAGCTATCACATAAAATTTTCTCTTCATGATCCACATGCATGCAAAGTTGACACTCTTCCAAAATAGTGGGATTAACATAAAATAAAGTCATGACTTCTCCAAGCCCACTTTTATAAAAAAAAATCATAAGATTGATCATACTCCAAAGTAGTGGGATCATTATTACCTAGAGTTGACACTCTTACAAACCCAATTTCAATATTATTGCAAACATTATTATCATGAGGCTTAAATAAAGTTTCAAGATCATAAGAAGCATTATCACCCCAATCATGATCATTGCAACAAGTAGTGGACATAGCAAAATTAGCATCCCCAAGCTTGGGGTTTTGCATATTATTAGCACAATTGACATTAATAGAATTTATAATAACATCATTGCAATCATGCTTTTCATTCAAGGAGCTATCGTGAATCACTTCATAAATTTCATCACAATTTTCAGATTCATGAATTTCAAGTAAAACTACATAAAGATAATCTAGTGCACTCAACTCACTAGCAATTGGTTCATCATAATTGGACCTCTTAAAAAGATTAGTAAGTGGATGAGGATCCATAAACTTTTTGCTTTCTGATTTTCAATAAATACACAATTATTCCAACAGAACAAGCAAACAAACCAAGTAAGACATAAAAGTCAAACGAAAAGAAGGCAAATATTTTTGTGTTTTTTTGAAAACATTTTAGAAGTGGGGGAGAGGAAAATGAGAGGCAAATGGCAAATAATGTAATGCAAGAGATGAGAGTTTATGATGGGTACTTGGTAGGCTTGATGTAGAACCTCGTTGGCAACGGCACCAGAAATTCTTCCTGCTACTTCTTGAGCTTGCGTTGATTTTTCCCTTGAAGAGGAAAGGGTGATGCAGCAAAGTAGAGATAAGTATTTCCCTCAGTTAAGAACCAAGGTATCAATCCAGTAGGAGGCACAAGCAAGTCTCCAATCTATGCACCTGCACAAACTAACAAACACTTGCACTCAGCGAGAAAAAGGGGTTGTCAATCCCTTCACGGTCTCGAACAAGAGTGAGATCTAATAGAGATAGGTATAAAAGATTACTAAAACGTAAAACAAAGTAAAAGCAAATAAATTGCAGCAAGGTATTTTTGCGGTTTTTTGGTTTATAGATCTGAAAATATATGATGGAAACTAGACCTGGGGGCCATAGGTTTCATTAGAGGCTTCTCTCTTGAAAGAAAACATACGGTGGGTGAACAAATTACTGTCGAGCAATTGATAGAAAAGCGCAAAGTTATGATGATATCCAAGGAAATGATTATGAATATAGGCATCATGTCCGTGTCAAGTAGACCGAAACGATTCTGCATCTACTACTATTACTCCACACATCGAGCGACTCCTGCCTGCATCTAGAGTATTAAGTTCATAAGAACAAAGCAACGCTTTAAGTAAGATGACATGATGTAGAGGGATAAACTCAAGCGATATGATGAAAACCCCATCTTTTTACCCTTGATGGCAACAATACAATACGCACCTCGCTACCCCTACTGTCACTGGGTGAGGACACCGCAAGATTGAACCCAAAACTAAGCACCTCTCCCATTGCAAGAAAAACCAATCTAGTTTGCCAAACCAAACCAATAATTTGAAGATAAATACAAAGATATTTAATCATGCATAAAAGAGTTCAGAAAAGACTCAAATAATATTCATAGATAATCTGATCATAAATCCACAATTCATCGGATCTCGACAAACACACCGCAAAAGAATATTACATCGGATAGATCTCCAAGAACATCAAGGAGAACATTGTATTGAAGATCAAAGAGAGAGAAGAAGCCATCTAGCTACTAGCTATGGACCCGTAGGTCTGTGGTAAACTAATCACGCTTCATCGGAAGGGCAGCAAGGCTGATGTAGAGGCCCTCCGTGATCGAATCCCCCTCCGGCAGGGTGCCGAAAAAGGCCCCAAGATGGGATCTCACGGGAACAGAGGCTTGCAGCGGCAGATAAGTATTTTGGTGGACGCTTCTGTTGGTTTGGGAATATATGGGAATTTATAGCGCAAGAATTAGGGTTGGAGGACTCCCGAGGAGCCCACAAGCCAGGGAGGCGCGCCCCCCCCTAGGGCATGGCCTCAGGGCTTGTGGGTCCCTCGGGACTCTTCTAGCCCCCTCTCCAAGCCCCGTGGATGTCTTCTGGTCCAAGAAAAATCATCATAAAGTTTTATTCCGTTTGGACTCCGTTTGATATTCCTTCTGTAAAACTCAAAAACAAGGAAAAAAACAGAAACTGGCACTAGGCTCTAGGTTAATAGGTTAGTCTGAAAAGTAATATAAAATAGCATATTAATGCATATAAAACATCCAAAATAGATAATATAATTGCATGGAACAATAAAAAATTATAGATACACTGGAGACGTATCAGTGCATCAGAGCCATCATTAATCTGTGTAGCAGGAGCAGATGGAACGAGATTTTGCTCGGTTGGAGGCATCAAAGCCAAAGGTTGTGTCAGCTTAGGAGCAAACTTCGTGGCCTTTTCTTTCACAACATCTGCACTTGGAACATTTTTCTTAGCAGCTAGGGCTTTGATTTGCTTCACTTTCTGCATCGGGAGCTTTTCTCCTGGCTTAGCTGTGCCAACAGGGGCAACAACTACCAAATCTTGCAAGTTTATTGCATCAGGATGAGGATCTGTATTCAATTTGTCAACCATTGTGACAGTGGTAGGAGGAGTCTTTCTTTTCAAGGGGTTCTTCTTCGGAGGTGCAATTGGGATTGCACTTGCTCGAAGATCAGGCAAAATAGTGGAAGTGGTGATATTCACTTGTTCTGAAAGAGTTGCATCAATTTCTTCTCTGGTGAGTGGAGGGTCATCTTGATCGGAAGAATCACTTTCAGATTCAACTGGCTTAGCAGGTTTTTTCCTCGGTGCACTCTTTTTCTTCAGAGCAGCAGATCTTGGATTATGTTTGTTCTTCGTGCGGCCTTCTGCTTTTCCTTCAGCCTTTTTCTTCTCGATGTCTGATTTGATGAGAAGACGATTTTCTTCTTCTCTAGCCTGCTCCTTTTCAGCCTTTTTGGCTCTCTTTTTAGCATTCTTGAGGCGCTTGGCCTTTTCCTCGGGATAAGAATCAGGAGTCTTAAGAGATGAATCATCAGCGTCAAGAGGTGGTGGAGGCCTTGCCTGGGGTTCACTTGGCCGGATGAGTCCAATTTCACGACAGTCACCCCATGGGGGATGAAATGCAAAGTTCTTGGCATATCGAGGATGAACCATTTTGTAGTTGAACCACTTTCGTACCCAGTGACGCCGAATCTTTTGCACACACCTTTTTCTCTGAGTCGAATCTTCTCCACGAATTGTGTTGTAGTTATCATGAGAGATATACTGAGCTGAATTTGTGAAGGGTTGCCTACCACCTTTCCTTTTCTTCGGAGCATCTGCTTCTTGCTCCATTGCATTAGGTTCGGATCACTTTCTCTTGCTGGTAGATGGGCCTACCGTTGGGCCCTTAGCATTTGGTGCTTTGGATTCATCAGTTGTACCCATGAATACTTCTTCGTCATCAGCCATACAGTGCGGTCTAGCAGAATCCCCAACAGAGTGCATACACCTGTGAATCAGAATAGGTACGAGGGAAAATGGGGACAGGGTTACAAATGCTCACAGCGAATATTTTTCCGAACGAAAACATTTTGACGAAGAAACAGATACAGACTTTGAGAAATGTTTCGAAAGAATGAAACATATAGATCGAGCTAGTAGATCCGAAGAATATACTAGACAGCGAACTCGGCATATCATTCGAGCGAAGCATAACACAAACCCTAGATCTGATAGATTCGGATGCGAGGAACAACTACAAACCACATCCGCACTAGAAGGGTAAAAACCTAGATCTAAGATATGCGGTAAAACCAGAGATTATTAACCGCGGACGAACTCGACTCAAGAAGGAAGAAGACCCGAGTTCGAACCACACGTACCCTAGCTCGGTGACATGCAGCAGCTACGACGGCGTGGGGAAGAAGATGTCCCACGGCGGCGTGGAAGGACTCCGGTGACCTCTTTCCGGCAGTTAAGTGGCGAAGTGGTCATCGGCGTCGAGCTCAAGGTGGAGCACTGCAGCGAGGGTTTTGGCAGAGAGGAGGCGAGGAGAAAGAGAGTAAAGAGAAAGACAGTAGCGGTGAGGTTTATATATAGGCGAATGAAAATAACCGTAAGTAGAGGATTTTGATCGAACGGCCTCTAAGCATAGACGATTGCGATTCAAAGGTCAGGATAGATTGGTAGAAGGTGTATTGCACGTGGCTACCGTCATAAGAAATTGTGGTCCTGACTTGGGCGGGAAACCCCAAATTTTGGACAGCTTTCGCCAAAACAGATTAATGTTCGGACCAAATCTTAATCATGGTCAAGGACACCAGATAAAGTTTCATTCCAGATAAAAGTTGAGCATTGGTAACGGATCAACATAGACTGGAAGAGATAGAATAGAGGGAAAATAGGGTCCTAGGCATTTCATTCAGTTAGAAATACAAACACTCAAGTAAATAGCTATGAATGAAATGCATTCGGACGAAGTCAAAAACTGTCGATCGAAGAGAAATCCAACGAAAGAAAATTGTGGTGGCGTTACCCACCGTATAAGAACTGTATGACCCCTAGCGTCGCGCAATTATAGTGGCACCTGGTTAGTCTAGTTTTTCGTTAATGTATTCACTCTCATAAAGAAAATTTCACTTTGTCAAAATTTTCAGACTCTTTGAGTGTTATGCACCCATTTCTTCTAAGATGTGGAAGTGTTAGCACGGGTGCTGAGTCCAGCTTACTGCATGTTTGTGAAGTCTAGGATATTTAGCTCACACCGTAATGCACATAATCTTTTCTCATCGAGAGGCTTGGTGAAAATATCAGCAAGATTGTCTTCGGTCTTGACGTGATTGATGACAATATCCTCTCGAGCAACACGATCGCGAATAAAATGATGTCTGATGGCAATATGCTTCGTGCGAGAATGCTGCACAGGATTATGTGCAATTTTGGTGGCACTCCCATTGTCACAATATAGAGGAATATGCTTGACCTTGATGCCATAATCCTTCAATGTTTGCTTCATCCATAATAACTGAGTGCAACAAGCGCCAACAGCAATATATTCGGCCTCAGCCGTGGAAAGAGATAGACAATTCCGCTTCCTTGATGACCAACAGACCAATGATCTACTGAGGAAATGACATGTCCCCGAAGTAGACTTCCTATCAACCAAGTCACCAACCCAACCTGAGTCTGAATATCCAACGAGATCAAACTGTGCTCCCTTAGGATACCATAAACCTAAGGTGGGGGTGTGAGCCAAATATCTCAGAATGCGCTTGACCGCTTGGTGATGCGTTTCTTTCAGTGTAGCTTGATAGCGGGCACACATGCAAACACTCAACATAATGTTAGGTCTGGATGCACATAGATAAAGAAGAGATCCAATCATCAAACGGTAAGCTTTCTGATCATAATCCTTACCATACACATCCGCATCCAGCTTACCATTCATGGCCATAGGAGTTTTATAGCCCTTTATTTTAGAATCTTGCATTTTGAACTTCTTCAGGCACTCTTTCAGATATTTTTCTTGAGAAATGAAAATGCCATTTGCTTGTTGACAAATTTGCAGTCCGAGAAAGAACTTGAGTTCACCCATCATGGACATTTGATATTGATTGGACATCATTTTTACGAACTCTAAGCTGCAAGCATTGTTAGTACAGCCGAACATAATATCATCCACATAGATTTGACAAATGAATAAATCATTGTCAACAGCACGAGTGAAAAGTGTGGGATCAGTGGATCCTGGCTTGAACCCTTTATCGAGCAGAAACTTCTTCAGAGTGTCATACCAAGCTCGAGGGGCTTGCTTTAGCCCATATAAAGCTTTCTTCAACCTGAAAACTTTGTTAGGAAACTCAGGATGTTCAAAGCCAGGTGGCTATCTAACATAAACTTCCTCATCAATTTCACCATTGAGGAAAGAACTTTTCACATCCATTTGATAAAGCAAGATATTATTGTACTTTGCATAAGCGAGAAGAATACGAATTGCCTCAAGGCGTGCAACAGGAGCATATGTTTCACCGAAATCAATACCTTCTACCTGTGTGTACCCTTGAGCAACAAGTCGTGCTTTGTTTCTCACCTTGATGCCATTCTCATCTTGCTTATTGCGTAAAATCCATTTTGTGCCGATGATATTGTGCTTCTTGGGATTCAGTTTGTCAACCAATTCCCACACATCATTTAATTCGAATTGCACCAACTCCTCTTGCATGGCATTCATCCAATCTGGATCATTCATGGCTTCTTCATACTTGGTAGGTTATACCAATGAAACAAAGGAGAAACTTCCACTGTAGTTAGCCAAATGAGTGCATGAGCGAGTTGTGGGTCGATAACCTGGATTCTCAATTTCATCGAGAATTAATGATGGATCAACTCGATTTGCCACACAAGGATGAGCATTTTCTTCGCAATGATCATTGTCATTTTCATGAGCATCAGTATTTGTATCACCATTCCCTTCAGGGTTGCCATTTTGATCGGCATTTGAATTTTGATTGCCATTTCCATTCGGAGGAGCATTTGCTTCGGCAGTGGCTTGACGAGTTCTGCTTCGAGTCATAGGATCATCATCATGAGAGGACTCAAGTGCATTTCCTTCAATAGGCTTGACGCTCCCAATGGCCATTTGCTGAATAGCATTTGATATCAATGGTTCATCTATCACATTTGACAGGTGCTCCTTTTGGGAGCCGTTAGATTCATCAAACCGCACATTCACCGTTTCCATAACTTTCATGCGGTGAGAGTTATAGACACGATACATATGCGAGTTTGAGCCATAACCAAGAAGAAAACCATCATGTTCCTTGGGTGCAAACTTGGAAGAATGATTCATATCAAGAATGTAACAAGGTGCACCAAAAACACATAGATAAGAAACATTCGGTTTCTTGCTAGTGATAAGCTCATATGAAGTTTTCTTAAGGAACTTGTGAAGATAAACATGATTGATAACATGACAAGCAGTGTTAATAGCATCAACCCAGAAACGAATGGGAGTTTTATACTCACCGAGCATTGTTCTCCCCATTTCAATGAGAGTTCTGTTCTTTCGTTCAACAACTCCATTTTGTTGGGGAGTGTAAGCAGCAGAAAACTCATGAGTAATACCATGTTCATCGAGAAATTCAGCAATATGAGTATTTTTTAACTCAGTTCCATTGTCACTTCTAACATGCTTAATTCACACATCATATTCATTATGGGCCTTCTTAGCGAAGCTTTTGAAGATATCTTGAGTACAAGTCTTGTCTTCGAGACAGAATACCCAAGTGTATCGAGAGAAATCATCAATAATAACCAGACCATAATGACTGCCATCGAAGCTTGCATAATTTTGAGGACCGAATAAATCCATATGAAGAATTTCCAGTGGTCTTGTTGTGGTCATAACTGTCTTGGATGAATGATGATTCTTAGCCAATTTACCAGCTTCACAAGCAGCACAGAGACGATTCTTGTCGAATTTTACATCAGGAATGCCGCAAAGATGATTTTTCTTCAGCAGGTTCTGCAAATTTCTCATACCTGCATGACCAAGTCTTCGGTGCCACAGCCAACCTTCAGTTGCTTTTGCAAGCAAACAGGTTTGGACTGAGGGACCCTTAGAGAAATCCACAATATAAAGATCACCCTTTCTAATTCCCTCAAAGACGAATGAATTGTCAGAAGCCATGAAGACAATGCATTTGGATATAGAGAATAAAACTAGCATGCCTAAATCACATAGCTTGCCAACTGACATAAGATTGAATCCAAGAGATTGAACAAGTAACACATCATCAATGGACTTGTCTCTGGATATAGCAATTTTACCTAGCCCAATTACCTTTCCTTTGTTGTTGTCGCCAAAAGTGATATACTTTAGAGGAGAAGCAGTTAAGTTGGGGTCGACAAACAACAACTTGTCTCCGGTCATATGACTAGTGCATCCACTGTCCATAATCCATTCTGTGCACCCGGAGACATAGTCCTGCAGAAGAATTAGGCTTTCTTAACCACCCACATCCTTGCATGTGGCTTTGAAACAATTGAACGAGCAGGATATGATTTCTTTCGATAAGCATAGTTGTTACTCGATGAGGTGCGAGTATAATTGAAAGAGTAAGCATTGAAATTCTTTCCAGACGAATGAGCATAGTGATTGTATGCAGTTTGCATTTACTCATTCTGTCGAATTCTTTGTGTCTGCATGGTCAGTCGAGCAAAAACAGGCAAAGATCAATAGTTTTCTTAGGCACCCAAATAGCTTTCTTTGGGCGGCCATTTCTGTTGTTAGGTCCAACATAGCGAGCCACAGTCTCACCATGTTGATTCTTGAACAACTTATAATTGTCCAGGGAATCATCATCAGGATATTCAGGAATGGGAAAGTTGTATCCCAAAAGTAATGCTGGATCGAGTGTTTTGCTCTTTGCAGGAACCCACACAGTTTGAGGATATTGATGTGGTTCCTAGTAAGAACCATCTTCATTCAGTTTCCTTTCAAAACCGATACCTTCCTTTCTGGGATTTTTGTGAAGGATCGATTTCTTCAAAACATCACAGAGGATTTGATGCCCTTTGAGAGATTTGAACATTCCTGTCTGAAGAAGATCCTTCAACCTAGCATTCTCATCAGAAACTGAACCATTTTCCTCGACCGAGGGGTTAGCATTCACAGATGATTCAGTATTTGATTCAGCATTGGTTCGTTCATGGCCTTTTAAACATGGTGGCTCAAACACTTCAGGTTTCACTTTAAGTTGTTGGGTGAGAAGAGATTTTTCTTTGATCAAATCCTCATGAGCCTCTCTCAGCACCTCGAGTTCCTGTTTCCTTTTCAGGTAGTCATAGGTCAATCTTTCGTGGTCTGCTGAGAGAAAATCATGACGAGTCGAGAGTTCATCCATTCGTGACTTGAGAGTGGAATACTCTTCAGTCAGCGACTAGTTTTTCTCCTTCTCCTCAACCAACAACCCTTCAGATTTCCTGAGGGTTTTCTCAATTTTCTCAAGAGAATTTTGTTGAATATTAGCAATTTTGATCAACTTAGCATGGTTATCCTCATCAAAAGAATATTGATTACTGGAGTTAACCTTGTGATGTTTGGAGGATACCTTTTCCTTCGAGGCCTTGGCCATGAAGCAGTAGGCAGGAGATTCATCGTCGCTTGACAGATTCCCGAAGAAGTTTGTCGTAGCAAAGGAGGCACATGCTATGCCCGCCATGCCAGAGTCAAAATCCTCATCGGATTCTTCTTCTTCTTCAAAAACTGACGTTTCTTCTTAATCAAAATCCATTTTCTTGCCGATGTATGCCTTGGCCTCGCGAGAGGTATTCTTGCAGTTGGAGGAGGACTTGGAAGGATTCCTTGACGAATATCTTGACGAAGATTTTGAAGTGGAGTTGTCCTTTTTCTTGAAGAAAGATTTTCTTTGTCTTCTTCTCATCATCCGAGTCATAGTTCTTGCTCTTGCTTTTGCCTCAATGGTTGCCCGAATCATATCTCCCACTAGCACGGATTTCAGCTTCCCAGAGAGGGTAGTCCAAAATGAAATGTCCAGGATTTTTGCACTTGAAACAAGTGTATTCTCGAGCAGGTTTTGATGAAGATTTTGAACCCCCAGAGTTGTTTGAACTTCTTTTCTAGAACTGGCTCTTCTTGTGAAAGTGTTGGAATCTTTTCGTGATCAGTGCGAGATCTTTGCTGAGTCTTTCTGGATCATCAGAATCTTCTTCGGCATTTCCATCGGAGGAGGAATCAACCACTGCCTTGAGAGCATGATTTTTGCGTAAACTTGAGCCATACATATCTCTTTTCTCTTCTTCTTGTTCCTCGTGAGTGTTCAGTCTCTCCATGATATCAGCAGCGTCAAGGTGCTTGAAGTCAGGTCGTTCATGTATCATCAGAACTAGTGTGTCGAAAGAACTGTCAAGAGATCGAAGCAATTTCTTAACGACTTCATGGTCAGTGATGTCTTTGGCACCGAGACCTTGAAGTTCATTTGCGATATCACTCAGGCGATCGAAGGTTTGTTGGCAGCTTTCATTTCCAATGCACTTGAAGCGATTGAACTTGGCTCGAAGAGTATCAATTCTAGCTTCTTTCTGGGTTGAAACTCCTTCATTGATCTTTTCGAGGATGTCCCACAATTCCTTCGTAGTTTCACACTAGCGATAGCGAAGAAATTGTGCCCAATTGAGATGGCCACCAATTTCATCTTTGCCCTGAGCATCCAGCTGAATGAGCTTCTTTTCTTCCTCGGAGGGGGCTTGAGGTACAGTAACGTTGAGCCCAAATTGCACCACATTCCACATATCATCATCTATTGCTCGGAGACGGATCTTCATCTTCTCCTTCCAGAAGGGGTAGTCCATCCCATCGAATATGGGAATTTGAGATGCGACTTGTAGTTCACTGAAGACATACTTAAACTCCAAAATCATTAGACTAAAATGAGCAGAGTCAAGGAGTACCTTGCTCTGATAGCAATTGTAGGAACGAAGTATGTCTACCAAAGAGGGGGGTGAATGGGAGTTTTAAATTTTCTTCGGAAAACTTAAATCTCTTAGAACCCAGCAGCAGAATGAAAGAAAAGTAAACTACAGTGAACTAGAACATAGTACCAAAGGAGAACTAAGACATGCATCAAAGTAGATCATACGAATGAAAGTGCATCGAAGGTAAACATGAGTGACAGAGATAACCGAAGATGCTCGATGGCGACAAGGAATTTGTTCGACCAGTTCGTCCTTCTGCACAAGGACTACGTCTGGTTGGAGGAGCTCTGACTTAACACGGAAGATAAACTCTCTTCACCCTATTCTCCTCGACAATTGATTCGTCAACCGATGCTGATCACTCATGGTAGATACTTGAAGGCGATCTCCGAACCTTTACAGTCTTCTTCTTCGAGAACCACAATCACTCTTGGTCTCTGAAGAAATTGACACCTAACCGTCTAGAGAGTTTGCAGCTCTCAAGAGTAATAGGCGGAGCGTACTAAACTTAGATTCCAGTGATGCTGAACCACTATCTAATTCTTTGGCCCTAGGGTTTTTCTCTCGGTGGATTTTAAACTCAAATCGCTCAGAGAGTGGGTTGCTCAACAAACTTCTCAGAATCAAATGGAGCAGCCACCGGACAAAGCCAGCGCGGGGTGGCTATTCATAGCCGTAGCCTTCCCAGACGGGAAATGACCATTTTGGACACGAGATCCAGCCAATGGCCAACCGACACATTCACAATGGTCGGATTTTGGAGCAACGGTAACATTACTTGAGGAACAAGTAATGCTAACTCCTCGGTCCGAGTCAAATCTCTCGCAGCGAAGAAGATCACAGTCTCTTGCTGGCAAGTATTTACTCGGAACACATAGAGATTTCTCTCACAACTTTCATAGGAATAGGGTTTAGGAGAGAATCAAAGATTCGAACGCTACACCCCTCTTAATAGTACGGTGGTCCTATGACTCAATGAAAGAAGAAGAATAACGAAACAAATGCTACGTCTTCACTTCGTCTTCATTCTTCCTCGAACGCAGTCATATTCTTCGAACACACACCGAACCAATTGCTTGAGCTTCAGCAATTTTTAGGGGTCACTCTTGTTAGCTTTATCTTCGGTGATAACCTTCGCTGCCACACAGGGAGATTATCTTTGTTGTTTGCATCAAACTCCTCGATACTTCAGGGGCCTGTTACTCTATGTGCACTAGCAAACACATAACTCCCATACTGTTTATGTCAACAAACTCAAAAACATAAGGGGACTATCATTGCACCAACAAAACTTTTCCTCAATAAGCTGCTTAATGGCCAACATGACCCAAGGTGCATATGGCTTGAAAGCTTGAGGGCTTGTGACGCCCCCGATTCAATCGTACACTAATCATACACGCAAACATGTACGATCAAGATCAGGGACTCACGGGAAGATATTACAACACAACTCTAAAAACAAATAAGTCATAAAAGCATCATATTACAAGCCAGGGGCCTCGAGGGCTCGAATACAAGTGCTCGATCATAAACAAGTCAGCGGAAGCAACAATATCTGAGTACAGACATAAGTTAAACAATGTGCCATAAGATGGCTAGCGCAAACTGTGATACGGATCGAAAGAGGCGCAGGCCTCCTGCCTGGGATCCTCCTAAACTACTCCTAGTCGTCGGCGGCCTGCACGTAGTAGTAAGCACCCTCGGTGTAGTAGGGGTCATCGTCGACGGTGGCGTCTGGCTCCTGGGCTCCAGCATCTGGTTGCGATAACTGGGTATAGAAAGGGGGAAAAGGGGTAGCAAAGCAACCGTGAGTACTCATCCAAAGTACTCGCAAGCAAGGATCTACACTACATATGCATTGGTATCAATGAAATGGGTAGTATCTGTGGACTGAACTGCAGAATGCCAGAATAAGAGGGGGATATCTAGGCCTATCGAAGACTACGCTTCTGGCAGCCTCCATCTTAAAGCATGTAGAAGAGAGTAGCAAGTGCAGCATCAAGTAACATCGCATAGCATAATCCTACCCGGCGATCCTCCCCTCGTCGCCCTGTGGGAAAGCGATCACCGGGTTGTATCGGGAACTTGTAAGGGGTGTGTTTTATTAAGTATCCGGTTCTAGTTGTCATCAGGTCGAAGTACAACTCCGGGTCTTCCTTTTACCGAGGGACACGGCTATTCGAATAGATAAACTTCCCTGCAGGGGTGCACCACATTGCCCAACATGCTCGATCCCTCTGGCCGAGCACACTTTCCTGGGTCATGTCCGGCCTCGGAAGATCAACACATCGCAGCCCTACCTAGGCTCTTTAGAGAGGTCAGCACGCCGGTCTAAATCCTATGCGCGCAGGGGTCTTGGGCCCATCGCCCGTTGCACACCTGCATGTTGCGAATGCGGCCGGAAGCAGACCTAGCCCCCTTAATACAAGCGCAGGCGTTCCGGTCCAATCCGGCATTCGCCACTTAGTCGCTGACATCTTGAAGAGCTTCGGCTGATACCACGACGCCGAAAGCCCATAACTATTCCCGTGTAGTTGGTTAGTGCGTATAGGCTCGTAGCCAGACTCAGATCAAATACCCAGATCTCGTTAAGTGTGTTATTTGAAGTATCCGCGGACACCGACCAGGGACCAGGCCCACCTGTCTCCTAGGTGGTCACAACCTGCCCTGTCACTCCGCCTCAAAGAATCACGCGGGGGCTATCGGGAACCCAGGCCCATCACAACCTGGATGAAGCCACCTGCCCCTTCAGCCCCCACATCCGAACAGTAACATAAGTAGTGTGATAGTATATAGTATATACCCGTGACCACCTCCCGAGTGATCACGGCCCGATAGTATAGGATGGCAGACGGACAACAATGTAGGGCCAATGATGTAATTCTAGCAACCTATACTAAGCATTAGGATTGCAGGTAAAGGTGTCAACAGTAGTAGCAAAGACAGGCTATGCAGCAGAATAGGATTAACCGAAAGCAGTAACAGCTACACTACTCTAATGCAAGCAGTAGAGGGAAAGAGTAGGCGATATCGGGATGAACAAGGGGGGTTTGCTTGCCTGGAAGCTCTGCTGAGAAGGAGGGGTCGTCAACACCGTAGTCGATCGGGGCAGCAGCGGCGCCAGTCTCATAGTCTACCGGAGAGAAGAGGGAGAAGAAACAATGAATACAATGCAAACAGATGCATAACGATGCATGACATGACATTAAGCGGTGCTAGATATGCCCTGACGCGGTACTAGGTGCTACTGGTGAAGGGGGAAAACATCCGGGAAAGTATTCCCGGTGTTTTACGTTTTCGGACAGTCGAACCAGAGGGGGACAGTTGCATGTTCGCTATGCTAGGGGTATGTGGCAGACGAACGGAGAGCGTATCTGTATTCGTCTCGTCGTTCTGAGCAACTTTCATGTACAAAGTATTTTCATCCGAGTTACGGATTATTTTATATTAAATTTTAAACTTTTAATTCATTTTTTTGGAATTATTTTAATTTAAAAATATATATTGCATCAGCATGACATCAGTGGTCAACTCTAACCGTTGACCAGTCAATCTGACAGGTGGGTCCCACATGTCAAAGGTTGTTCACTAATTATCAGCTAACATCTTAATTAGCAGGTTAATTAGACTAAATTAGTTAACTAAACAGAGTTAATCAAGTTAATTAATTATCCTAATTAATTAATTAATTAAATTATTATTTTTATTATCATTTCCTTAAAAAAACCATTTCAGAGAGGGCGGCCCCACATGTCATTGGCCAGGGGGGCCTTAGCGGGCGCCGGCGCTAGTGGGCAGCGGTGCGGGGGCCCGAACGGGCATGTGCCCGAGGCGGCGCTGGGCATGCACGACGAACACCGGCGGCGGCGGCCAGAGCCAGTGGCTCGCACGGGGAGGTCAGGAGAGGGCCGAGGCGGGGTGGCAGGGGATCTCCGGTGAGCTCGGCGAGGCGAGCGCGGGCGGCGCCGGAGCGAGCAATGGCTCGCGGCGAGCGGGGCTCTCCCGGCGAGGCAGCAGGGAAGCAGCAGGCAGCAGGGCTGTGCGCGGCGGGGAGGCGCGGGGAGCAGAGCGGTCGTGCGGTGCGAGGGGAGGGCAGCAGCAGGGCGCCGCGGCAGGAAGCAGCGGCGGTAGGGACATGAGCCGGCGGCGGACTGCGGCAGCAGCGAGGACAGCCAGCGGGAGGGGCCGGCGATGGGGCGAGTGGCGTGATGGCAATGTGGGACAGGGGCGCGGGCGACTCGGCGGGTGGCGGCCTCGCGCGAGGCACTGCCGGAGTGGGCATGAGGACGCGGTGAGCACAGCGGGGAAGCGCGGGCGCATGGCGAGCTTGTGCACGGGCGCCGGTGCGGGGTGGGGGGGGGGGCAGAGAATGGGGAGTCCTGGGGCCTCACCGACGTTTGTAGACGACCAGGGCGGCGAGGCTCGATGTAGCGGCTCGGGGAAGAGGCGGGGCAGTGTTCCGACGAGGTGGCGAAGTGGTCCTCCAGGCAGCGGCGGTTTGCGTTGGGTGGGATCGATTCCCCGATCCAGAACCAGATCAGATCGGGGGGGAGAGCAACATGGGAGAGGGGGGGAAGTGGGGTGGGGGGATGGGGTTAGGGTTTCGGTCGCCCAGGGGGTTAAGGGGGAGTGGGGGGCGGATGGGCCAGTGGGCTAGCCGACTGGGCCGTTTGGCCCAGTTGGCCAGGGGTGGGGGTTCTACTCCTTTTATTTATTTCTTTTGGTTTTGTCTTTTGTTTTATTTATTTTTCCTTTTCTGTTTTATTTTATTTTAGTTTTATAAAACATAAGAGTTGTACCTAAATTAGTATCACTAATTATTCCTCAGCTACAAAAAGTTTAAACCCCTGAATAAAATAGTTTAACATTTTATAAATAATAAAAGGCATTTATTAAATTGGTTATGCTGCTGTTTTATTCAATTTAGAATATTTAAACATTTTATAAAAGTGTGGTTTCTCCACCATAATTACCTATGCATTATTTGGCACAACCCGAACATTTAGTTTTAATATTTGAAATCTTTTATTGTTTGCCATTAATTTGAAGTTGAATTCCGAATTGGTTTTGAACTAACGCGAGATTGTCAACAGTAACTGAGGTGACGTGACATCATTAGCAGAGGTTTACTGTAGCTTAATTACCCGGGCGTCACAGGGCTATCAGCCGCGCAGGCCAAGTTGTGAATGAAAAGATCCGGAATGTCAAAATGAATACCCTGAGCAGTGGCTAGAAGTGCATTTCCCATGATGCCATTAATGGTTTCTGGCCTGTTTATCGGCGTGAGGGATTTGCAGAGGATGTAGAACAACTCTTTGTTCTCATAAGCCAGATTCTTTGTATTTGCTTCTATACATTCATCACCAACAAGATTGAGGTCCATCAGCAGATGAAGTTGAGCTTCGGATACTTCCCAATAGTGCAGTCTGTGTTCACGATTAGCATCAAATTTGCACCAAGGAAGATTCAACAATGCTAAGAACTGGTCAGCTGAACATTTTATATTTTCTTCTCCTGCCATCCATTCGAGAATCCAAGTACTGCTATCTGTAAGGTCTCCTGAGATATAAAGAGTGGCATAGAACAAATGAATCACTTCACAATTCCAGCCATGATTGAAATGAAGGAAGCTCTTCAGGAAGACTAGTTCAATCTGCTCGATGGTGTGACGGAAGCAAGGTAAACTTTCGAGCTCTGCAAAATCCAGAATCTTGTGCTTGAAGGTGCGATTCTTTTCATACATAATACGAGCATAGTACACGGCCTGTTCCTTTGTCCAGAATCTTGGTAATAAGGAAGTTCTTTCTCCATCATATGGGCTAGTTCGAGAGATCGCAAGTTTCAAAAGATGAAACTGCTCGTTAAAGGCAGGACCATTCGGGCCATCTTCAATAGGAAACAAAGGAAAGGTTTCCAATGGGTTTCTCAGGTGTTCCTCTTCACCCATATTCCAGGTCCAAATGTCATCAGGTGCAGGCACACCTTCCTCAATAGGTTTCAGTGGAGCACGAGGCTTTCTTGATTTCTCATGTACCGATTGCCCTTGAGGAACTTGACTGTTTATCATTTTTGCTTGCTGGAACTCCTTCAGCAACTTTCTGTCTTTCGAGCAATAGGGCCTTTTCTTTCATTGTATTTCCTTCGGCTGGGGGCACAACAACTTCTTTCTCAGACGCTTGTGGCACAACTGGTGGAGCAATTTCTTCGTGAGCCATCGACTCTTCAGATTTCTTTACTTCCCCTTCCAACCGTGGTGCAGTGGAATGAGGAGCAGGATCAACATCCATCTGGGTAGGGGCACCTGATGATGCGACTGGGGTGGTTTTGTCTCGAGAAGGATTTAGCTCCCCCTCATTCTTGTCAATCTCCTCCTTGTTTGATTCGGAGGGCTCAGCTTGCAATTTTCACGGAGGCGATGAATTTGCCTTCTCAACTTCAATTTCCTCATCAATATCATCAACTGGGGCTTGATGCTTAGGCGAGGCATTTTCTTCATCAGCCTTTTCCAAAAAGATATCAACAACATCAGGTTGTTGGCTGCTGGAGTAGGAATTATAACCTCCACATGGCTAGCTTGCTGCATTGGTTCATCCTCGTGAAGTGGAGATGGTGGAATCTACTGCAAGAGAGTACTGGAATCAGCATCAGACTGAAGGAGGCGATCTTTGTTTTCTTTCGGTTTGCTAGCTCTCACTCTGGCCTTCTGATGTTTTTCTTCTTTGATTCTCCTTCGAGCAAGATCTGCCTTGCGGTCAATCTCCTCGTTTCTTCTGTCACAAAACTGAGATACTTCCATGTGCAACCGCGAGTGCCAATCAATTTTCTCATTCCGCATGAGACTGAGAGCCTTGGTGAGTTCAACAATTTATTTGTTCAGATTCTTTCTTTCGAATTCAGAGTTGGCCTCTCTCCTCATTTGCTCGACGGTTTGCTTGTCTTTGATAGCCTGATTCAGCTTCTTGAAAAAATTTCTCAGCTCAATGAAATGTTTCGTTACCATTTTGGTAACATCATCAGGAAGTCCCAGACTGCTTAGATCATCAGATTTTGCATCATATGCAGCACTCTCAATCACATCAATCATGAGATTGAAATCATACTTCTGTTCCTCTGTGGAAGCAGGAACACTGGGTTTGGCCTTCTTAGCAGATGCATCAGCTTTTCCTTCAGATTGCAGCTTTCTCTTCGTAGTTGGAGTAGCAGAACCCGAAGGTTTGTCAGTGAGGGGAATGGATGCATGCCTTGGTGATCTTCTTGGAGAGGGTAAAACTTTCACTGGTGAGGGGCCCTTGGATGGTTTGTTGTGAATGGCACGTTGATCATACATAGGAATTTCATCAGGAGCATCTTCACTGGATGACTCATCAGACGAGTTAGAAACAGCCTTCTTTGATTTCCTAGAGATGGTTTTCTTTCGGGGAGCACGAGGGGAAACAGATTTCCTGGACTTGCTTCCCTTGGAGGCAGAAGCACGGTCCTTCTTCTTCTGGATGTCTTGCTGAGTTAGCGCGACGTTTTTTGCTTCAACTTGGTTTTGTTCGCTTCCCTAGCATCACGCTTGGCTTTGGCCTTCGCCCTCTTAACCACTTCTTCAGGAAAATCAGCAATGGTTTTGAGGGATTCGGGATGAGCATTTGAAGGCGGTGGTCTGACTTTTTCATCATCTGGGCCAAAGCAGTTTTCAGCTATGCAGTCATTCCATGGTGGTGTGAAAGCAAACAGAATCTGATACTTCTTGTGAACATTTTCATAATTGAACCATTTTCTTGCCCAATGGCAGCGAATCCTTTGATGCCTGTTGTCGCGTTCAGTCGTTGATTCAACTATTGGTGGAGTTCTGTAACCATATGGATTAGACATTTCAGCTGTGGTATTCTTTTCTCTGCCACGACCACCCTTTTTAGGATTACCATCCGAGAACATGGTTAGGGCGTCAGTGACCAATTTATCCTCGGGCTGACTGTGAGCAGAGGGAATCTCCTCATCATCTTCTTCGAATTTAGACTCAGGTTTCTTTTTCGGTGCTTTGGGAGGCTTTGCAAATTTTCCTCCTCCTGTCAATCTCATTTGATCAGACCTTGGTGGATACTGAGGCAATTTTCCTTCAGAATCTGAATACTCTTTCGAACTCTGTGCCATTACCAACCTGTGAGAAGAATAGATACGAGGGAAAATGGGGTAGGGTCATAAACATGCACAGAAGGATGTTGAACGAAAATGAATGTTTTGGAAGAAAACATAGGAATTCATGGTATACTTAGAGAAGATATCCTTGATAGAATTTAAGCTAGCCATAGAAAATTCAAGGCTGATTAAGGACTATCTAATCTTTCGGATAAGGACACATGAACCCTAGGTTGAGGAGAACAAGTACGAGGAAGATCTACAAACCGTACTAGACAAATCCTAGTGATTCCTAAAGACCTACCACAGTGAAATAAAACAATGAAAATAGCCTCGGTAAGAATTGCCCTAAGAATAGAGTAAAGGACAGGAGCAGTTCCAGATCCAAGCACCCTAACTTGGCAACTTGGATCAACTACGGCAATGCGGCAGGAAATATTACCGCAACGACGTGATCAACCACGGCGAAGATTCACCGAAGAAGCACGGCGAGGTTCCTCACCGGAGTTGCTTCGAGCACGGGCTCGGGTGGAGGTGGATGAGGGTTTGAGGAACTAGGAATAGGAAGAAGACACGGTGACATAGTGAGGGATATTTATAGCTGGTGAGCTGAACCTCCTCTCCGAAATCAACGGCCCTCAGTTGCGGCATGTTCCGCATTCAACGGACACGATCATGATCGTGGGGATCGTGGGTACATGGCAACCGTTTTCGGCGAGAAACTTGGGAAGAGCGGGAGACCGAAAGGTTTGAAGAAGGACAAATGCCAAAAGTGATTAAAAGTTCGAAGTTGATTTCTTTCGCGACCAAGGACACCAGACATAAATTTTCTTCAGATCAAATTGCATGCTTATGACAGACATCATAGATTTGGATGAGAAAGAATAGAGGGATAAAAGGGTCCAAAACAAAACACTCAGCCAGAAGAGAGGAAACACAAAAACACAGAGCTATGAGTGAGTTGTTCAATAGACGAAACACAAACACAGTGAAACAAAGACAAACACACGAATGATGGCAAATAAACACAAAGAACGAGCACCAACAATAGAGATCTCAGGGCAAAGAGTAAACGAGTAGAATCCCTGAGAGAGTTCCTGCAAGAGGGGTTAGTTCTTTTTCGCAACACACACTTGCATGGGCAGCGAGCATCTCATTTTTTTTGTCTGAGAAGGAACATTCCTTCGATGAGTTCTATAGTTCACTTTTTGACGATTTTTCTTGCACCAGAAGACAACCACGAAGCTTCAAGGGAGCCACGAGGGAGCCACAAGCCCTAGGGGAGCGCCCCAGGGGGAGCCCCCAAGGCTTGTGGGCCCCCTGTGGACCTCCTAACCCTAACTCCAGCTCTATAAATACCCAAATCTTCCCCGTATACTAGAAGGCACACCAAAAATACTTTTCCGCCTCCGCAAGCTTCTGTTCTCGTGAGATCCCATCTTGGGGCCTTTTCCGGCACTCTGCCGGAGGGGGATTCAATCACGGAGGGCCTCTACACCAACCTTGCTGCCCTTTTGATGATGTGTGAGTAGTTTACCATAGACCTACGGGTCCATAGCTAGTAGCTAGATGGCTTCTTCTCTCTCTTTGATCTTCAATACAATGTTCTCCTCGATGTTCTTGGAGATCTATTCGATGTAATCTTCTTTTGCGGTGCGTTTGTTCAGATCCGATGAATTGTGGATTTATGATTAGATTATCTATGAATATTATTTGAGTCTTCTCTGAACTCTTTTATGAATGATTAAGATAGCTTTGTATTTCTCTTCGATCTATCAATTTGGTTTGGCCAACTAGACTGGTTTTTCTTGCAATGGGAGAGGTGCTTTGTGATGGGTTCAATCTTGCGGTGTCCTCACCCAGTGACAGTAGGGGTAGCGAGGCACGTATTTGTATTGTTCCCATTAAGGATAAAAAGATGGGGGTTTTACCATATTGATTGGATCTATCCATCTACATCATGTCATCTTGCTTAAGGCATTACTCCATTCTTGTTAACTTAATTCACTAGATGCATGATGGGTAGCGGTCTATGTGTGGAGTAATAGTAGTAGATGCAGGTAGGAGTCGGTCTACTTGTCACAGACGTGATGCCTATATTCATGATCATTGCCTTAGATATCATCATAACTTTGCACTTTTCTATCAATTTCTCAAGAGTAATTTGTTTACCCACCGTATGTTTTCTTCAAGAGAGAAGCCTCTAGTGAAACCTATGGCCCCGGGTCTATTTTCCATCATATATTTTCAGATCTATAAAACCAAAAACCCAAAAATACCTTGCTGCAATTTATTTATATTTACTTTATTTTTCCTTTTTACTTATCTTTTATATCTATCTCTATTAGATCTCACTCTTGCAAGTGACCGTGAAGGGATTGACAACCCCTTTTTCGCGTTGAGTGCAAGTGTTTGTTAGTTTGTGCAGGTGCATCTATTAGGGACATGCTTGTACCTCCTACTGGATTGATACCTTGGTTCTTAACTGAGGGAAATACTTATCTCTACTTTGCTGCATCACCCTTTCCTTTTCAAGGGAAAAATCAACACAAGCTCAAGAAGTAGCAGGAAGAATTTCTGGCGCCGTTGCCGGGCAGGTTCTACATCAAGCCTACCAAGTACCCATCATAAACTCTCATCTCTTGCACTTACATTATTTGCCATTTGCCTCTCGTTTTCCTCTCCCCCACTTCTAAAATGTTTTCAGAAAAACACAAAATTATTTGCCTTTTCATTTACCTTTATGTCTTACTTGGTTTGTTTGCTTGTCTGCTTGGTATAATTGTGTGTTTATTGAAAATCAGAAAGCAAAAAGTTTATGGATCCTCATCCACTTGCTAATCTTTTTAAAAGATCCAACTATGATGAACCAATTGCTAGTGAGTTGAGTGCACTAGATTATCTTTGTGAAGTTTTGCTTGAAATTCGTGAATCTAAAAATTGTGATGAAGTGCTAAAAGAAGAAATTTATAAAGTGATTCATGATAGCTCCTTGAATGAAAAGCATGATTGCAATGATGTTATTATAAATTCTATTAATGTCAATTGTGCTAATAATATGCAAAACCCCAAGATTAGGGATGCTAATTTTGCTATGTCCACTACTTATTGCAATGAGCATGATTGGGGTGATAATACTTCTTATGATCTTGAAAATTTATTTAAGCCTCATGATGAATATGTTTGCGATAATATTGAAAGTGGGCTCGAAAGGGTGTCTACTCTAGGTAAAAATAATCCCACATATTTGGAGAGTGTTCAATCTTATGAATTTTTTGATAAAAGTGGGTTTGAAGAGGTAATGACTTTAGTTGATGTTAATCCCACTATCTTGGAAGGTTATAAAACTTTTATGCATGTGGATCATGAAGAGAAAATTTTATATGATAGCTATATTGTTGAATTTGAATACGATCCTACATGTAATTATTATGAAAGAGGAAAATATGGTTGTAGAAATTTTCATGTTACTAAATACCTCTTGTTATGTTGAGATTACTATTGTTTCCTTCTTCTTCCTTGCATATGCTAGTTTTTGCTTGTCTTGATAATTTGTTTGCTTACAAAATGCCTATGCATAGGAAGTATGTTAGACTTAAACTTGTTTTTCACATGCTACATGATGCTCTCTTCGTGTTTCAATTGCTATCTTTCATGTGAGCATCATTAAAATTATCAGTGCCTAGCTAAAAGGCTTTAAATAAAAGCGTTTGTTGGGAGACAACCCAATATTTTTCTTTTTTGTTTTTATGTAAATACACAATATTACTTCTGTAATAATTGTTTTTTGGTGTTTTAATTAGTGTTTGAGTGAAGCAAGACCATTGGGATGCTTTGGTATATCGTTGATTTGATTTTGCTGAAAAACATAATTGTTCAAATTCACTGGAGAGTGAAAAATTCCGAAATTTTTATACAAGATTTATATATGAATTACCTATGTTTTCCATAGTTTTCAGAATTTTTGGAGTTACAAAAGTATGACTAATATTCGGGTCTTTACAGACTATTCTGTTTTTGACAGATTCTGTTTTTGATGTATTGTTTGCTTATTTTGATGAATCTATGGGTAGTATCGGTGGGTATGAACCATGGAGAAGTTAGAATACAATAGATATAACACCAATATAAAATTGGAATGATTTCACAACAGTACCTAAAGGTGGAGATTTGTTTTATCATACTAATGGATCTCACGAGTTTTTTGTTGAGTTTTGTGTTGTGAAGTTTTCAAGTTTTGGGTAAAGTTTTGATGGACTACGGAAAAAGGAGTGGCAAGAGCCTAAGCTTGGGGATGCCCAAGGCACTCCAATGTAATATTCAAGGACAACCAAGCATCTAAGCTTGGGGATGCCCCGGATGGCATCCCCTCTTTTGTCTTCAATCCATCGGTAAAATTACTTGAGGCTATATTTTTATTCACCACATGATATGTGTTTTGCTTGGAGCGTCTTGTATTATTTGAGTCTTTCTTTTTAGTTCACCACAATCATTCTTTCTGTACAGACCTTTTGAGAGGGACTCACATTAATCGTGAATTTATTAGAATACTCTATGTGCTTCACTTATATCTTTTGAGCTAGGCAGTTGCTCTAGTGCTTCACTTATATCTTTTTAGAGCACGGCGGTGGTTTTATTTTGTAGAAATTGATGAAATCTCTTGCTTCACTTATATTATTTTGGGAGTCTTGAAAATAGTATGGCAATTTTCTTAGGTTATGAATTTGGTCCTAATATGATGGGTATCCAAGAGGGATATAATAAAAAGTTCCATAAAGAGCATTGAATATGTGACAAGTTTGATTCCTTGCATTTGTTTTGAGATATAAAGATGGTGATATTAGAGTCATGCTAGTGAGTAATTGTGGATTAGTAGAAATACTTGCGTTAAGGTTTGTGATTCCCGAAGCATGCACGTATGGTCTATCGTTATGTGATGAAGTTGGAGCATGATTTATTTTTGATCGTCTTCCTTATGAGTGGCGGTCAGGGACGAGCGATGGTCTTTTCCTACCAATCTATCCCCCTAGGAGCATGCGTATTAGTACTTTTCTTCAATGGCTAATAATTTTTTGCAATAACTATGCGAGTTCTTTATGACTAATGTTGAGTCCATGGATTATACGCACTCTCACCCTTCCACCATTGCTAGCCTCTCTAGTACCGCGCAACTTTCACCGGTGCCTTAAACTCACCATATACCCTTCCTCAAAACAGCCACCATACCTACCTATTATGGCATTTCCATAGCCATTCCAAGATATATTTCCATGCAAGTTCCACCGTTCCGTTTATTATGACACACACCATCATTGTTATATTGCTTTGCATGATCTTGTAGTTGGCATAGTATTTGTGGCTTGGCCACCGTTCATATTTTTTTATACATGTCACGCTAGATCATTGCACATCCTGGTACACCACCGGAGGCATTCATATAGAGTCATATTTTGTTCTAGTATCGAGTTGTAATTCTTGAGTTGTAAGTAAATAAAAGTGTGATGATCATCATTATTAGAGCATTCTCCCATGTGAGGAAAGAATGATGGAAGCTATGATTCCCCCACAAGGATGAGACCCCAGACTTAAATAAAAAAAGATCCCAAAGAGCCCAAAAAGGAAAAAAAGAGAAAAGAAAAAAAATGAGAGAAAAAGAGAGAAGGGACAATGTTACTATCATTTTCCACACTTGTGCTTCAAAATAGCACCATGTTCTTCATGATACAGAGTCTCCTATTTTATCACTTTCATATACTAGTGGGAATTTTTCAATATAGAACTTGGCTTGTATGTTCCAATGATGGGCTTCCTAAAAATTGCCCTAGGTATTCGTGAGCAAGCAAGTTGGATGCACACCCACTTAGTTTTCTTTTGAGCTTTCATACACTTATAGCTCTAGTGCATCCGTTGCATTGCAATCCCTACTCACTTGCATCGATATCAATTGATGGGCATCTCCATAGCCCATTAATTTGCCTTGCTGATGTGAGACTTTCTCCTTTTTGTCTTCTCCTCACAATCTCCACCATACTCTATTCCACCCATACTGCAATATCCATGGCTCACGCTCATGTATTGCGTGAAAGTTCAAAAAGCTTTAGAACATTAATAGTATGAAACAATGTCACCGGGGTTGTGCATGATAAATACTTTGTGTGATGAAGATAGAGCATGCCAAGATTATATGATTTTGTAGGGATAACTTTCTTTAGTCATGATATTTTGAGAAGACATGATTGCTTTATTAGTATGCTTGAAGTATTATTGTTTTTATGTCAATATTAAACTTTTGTTTTGAATCTTATGGATCTGAACATTCATGCCACAATAAGAAAAATTACATTGCTAAATATGTTAGGTAGCATTCCACATCTAAAATTCTATTTTTATCATTTACCTACTCGAGGACGAGCAGGGATTAAGTTTGGGGATGCTTGACACGTCTCCAATGTATCTATAATTTTTGATTGTTCCATGGTATTATATTATCCATCTTGGATGTTTTATATGCATTTATATGATATTTTATATCATTTTTGGGACTAACCTATTAACCTAGTGCCCAGTGCCAGTTGCTGTTTTTTCCTTGTTTTTGTCTTCTACAGAAAATCAATACCAAACGGGGTCCAAACGGAACGAAACTTTTTGAGGATTTTTCTTAGACCAGAAGACAACCACGAAGCTTCGAGAAGAGGCCAGAAGACCCACGAGGGAGGCACAAGCCCTAGGGGCGCGCCCCGAGGGGACGCCCCCTAGGCTTGTGGGCCCCCTATGGACCTCCTAACCCTAACTCCAGCTCTATAAATACCCAAATATTCCCCATATACCAGAAGGCACACCAAAAATACTTTTCCACCGCCGCAAGTTTCTGTTCTTGTGAGATCCCATCTTGGGGCCTTTTTCGGCACTCTGCTGAAGGGGGATTCGATCACGGAGGGCCTCTACACAAACCTTGCTGCCCTTCCGATGATGTGTGAGTAGTTTACCACAGACCTACAGGTCCATAGCTAGTAGCTAGATGGCTTCTTCTCTCTCTTTGATCTGCAATACAATGTTCTCCTCGATGTTCTTGGAGATCTATTCGATGTAATCTTCTTTTGCGGTGCGTTTGTTGAGATCCGATGAATTATGGATTTATGATTGGATTATCTATGAATATTATTTGAGTCTTCTCTGAAATCTTTTATGCATGATTAAGAGAGCTTTGTATTTCTCATCGATCTATCGATTTGGTTTGGCCAACTAGATTGGGTTTTCTTGCAATGGGAGAGGTGCTTTGTGATGGGTTCAATCTTGCAGTGTCCTCACCCAGTGACAGTAGGGGTAGCGAGGCATGTATTTGTATTGTTCTCATTAAGGACAAAAAGACGGGGTTTTTACCATATTGATTGAATCTATCCCTCTACATCATGTCATCTTGCTTAAGGCGTTACTCCATTCTTGTTAACTTAATTCACAAGATGCATGCTAGATAGCGGTTGATGTGTGGAGTAATAGTAGTAGATGCAGGCAGGAGTCGGTCTACTTGTCACGGACATGATGCCTATATTCATGATCACTGCCTTAGATATCGTCATAACTTTGCGCTTTTCTATCAATTGCTCAACAGTAATTTGTTTACCCACCGTATGTTTTCTTCAAGAGAGAAGCCTCTAGTGAAACCTATGGCCCCTGGGTCTATTTTCCATCATATATTTTCAGATCTATAAAAGCAAAAAACCAAAAATACCTTGCTGCAATTTATTTATATTTACTTTATTTTCCCTTTTTACTTATCTTTTATATCTATCTCTATTAGATCTCACTCTTGCAAGTGACCGTGAAGGGATTGACAACCCCTTTTTCGCGTTGAGTGTAAGTGTTTATTAGTTTGTGCAGGTGCATCTTTTGGGGACTTGCTTGTACCTCCTACTGGATTGATACCTTGGTTGTTAACTGAGGGAAATACTTATCTCTACTTTGATGCATCACCCTTTCCTCTTCAAGGGAAAAATCAACGCAAGCTCAAGAAGTAGCAGAGAGACATATCCAGATAGAATTGCAGGTTCGAGAGTTTTACTTTTAGCAAGAACCCAACTCGTTTGAGGATATTGCTCGGAAGTCCAGTAGGTTCCATCAACGTTGAGTTTTCTTTCGAAACCCAATCCTTCCTTTCGGGGTTTTTTGTGCAGTATTGACTTCTTGAGCAAATCACAGAGAGTTTGATGCCCTTTGAGGCTCTTTAGCATTCCTGTCTCAAGCAAGTTCTTTAATCCGCAATTTTCATCAGAGATAGCAACAAATTCCTTGGAAGAGGGGTTAGAAATACCATTCATAGTTGTTGCAATATTCTCGATGACAGCAGTAGATGTTTCAGCATTTGAATGAGCATTGCTACATTCTAGGCATTGTGAGCAAGGAGGCACAAAATCATCAGGAAGTCGTTTAGATTGCTCGACGAAGAGAGAAGCTTTTCCTTTTGCAAGCATGTTATGAGACTCTTTCAGTGACTCGAGTTCTTGATTCCTGTTAAGGAGTTCATCTGATAAACTCTCGTAGTCGACTATAAGGGAATCATATCGGTTGGAAAGATCATCAATAGTTGAAGAAAAAGCATCATGCTCTTCGATCAACTTTTGATTCTTCTCCATCTCTTCGACCAGTAATCCTTCGGTTTTCCTAAGATTGTTCTCAAGTTTTTCAAGCTCATCTTGTTGAGATTTTGCAATCTTAACCAGTTTAGCATAGGCAATGTATTCAGGAGAATATTCATTCATAGATTTTTGGTGTTTCGCTGATACCTAATCCTTAGAGGTCTCTGCCATGAGACATAATGCAATTGGTTCATCATCATTAGAAGCATTGTCATTAGTGTCTGATTCGAGTGATTTCTCAGATGATTCATAAGCAACGAAAGCATTGCTTCTTCCTATCCTTCTGTGAAGCTCTTCATCTTCGGATTCTGATTCGGATGTCTCATCTTCAGATTCCAAGTTCATATCAGCACATGCTCTATTCAGCTGCGATATTCTCTTCATATTTGATTCGATGGTTGCTCTGGCTTTCACGTCAGTGACTAGTCTCGTCGAAGAGGATGAGGAAGATTCATTTTTCTTTGAGAGTTTAGTGTGACGATTCATTCGAGTGAATCCATTGCCGTGAAGATACATCCTTTTGTTGCTAGGTTTTCTATCCCAGCAAGGATAGTCCTCTATGAGGTGACCGAATTGTTTGTACTTGAAGCACTTCATTTCTTTCGGAGGTAACTTTCTTGAAGATTCAGGCAAGTCAAATTCATCATCATTTGTGAGACACAGATTCTGTCTTCTGAGATCACTTAGCCTTTCTGTGAGCATTTCTAGTTCCCTTGTGATAGTGTGTTGATTCTCGACATCTTCTTCTTGTGAGCTGCCATAGTGTGAAAGAATTTCCCCTTCACTTTCCAAAGAAGATTCTTGATCTCCATTTTCATGTTCCATATTTTCTTCGTGAATAGACATCAGCGTCATGACCTCGTCGTAGTGAAGTTCTTCATAGTCTGGTCTTTGCCTGATTTCAGCTACGATTGGATCAAAGGTTGCATCAAGAGCACTCAGTAGCTTGTTGACCACATCTCTATCGGTGATATCTGTTATTCCTCTTTGGTGAAGTCTTTCAACAATATTGGTCAACCGATCGGTGAGTTCCATAACACTTTCCTTACGAAGACTTCTGAAACCAGCAAACATGGCACGAAGCATTTCAGTGTGAGAGTCTGTTCTGTAATGAATTCTTCATGAGCATTTTTTATGGCATCCCAGAGTTGCTTTATAGTGTCAAGCTTTCGGAACCGAATGAAAATGTCTTTCGAGATACTTTCACAGATAATATCTTTTGCTTGTGCATTCAACCGCAATATAGCTTTGTCATCAGAATTTGGAGCATCAGGGTGCTGAATGGTGTATCCATTTTCCACAATCTGCCAAAGTTCTATGTTGATGGCTTGAAGTATGATTCTCATTCTCTCTTTCTAGTAGACATAGTCATTTCCATCGAAGATAGGAAACCTTTCAGAGTGCGAGGATCTACCTTCATACGACATACTCAAAACTCCAAGGTTGTTAGACCTTTAATAAACAGAGACAAGGAGTACCTGCTATGATACCAATTGTTAGGACCGTGAGTATATCAACCAGAGGGGGGGTGAATGGGAGATTCAATTTTGTGTGTGAATGTTTTGAACTGATCCCAAACACAGCAGCGAAAATAAGGTTCGGTAGAAAACAAGCATGTTATTGAGAAACGTATCTATCGATGTAGGAAGCAATAATGGTTCGAGCATAGGATATCACAGGTTTGACAATAGTGATGGTAATACAGTATGCGAACAAAAGCAGTAGCATGAGAGAAAACAACGTATGAACTACGAGGAAAAAACACGAGAAAGAACTATGTCGAGGTGAATGAAAGAGGACACGGGGAAATCACGCGAGTCTAAATAAGAGCAAAAAGAAATGTATACGACTGGAATGACTATACTGAATGATGAGAATGCAATATGGTGAACAACGAATAATAACAGATGGGAACGACAGAGATGATAGAAATGAATGATATGCAACAGTCAATGATTGATCAGATAAACTATCATCATAGAGCACGAAAGTAACTACTGAATGTAATGCAGTAAGGTAGAGTGAACCAGTGGTGCTCGATGGCGACAGATGAATTTGGTAGACCAGTTCGCCCTTCTGCCAAAGGACTACGTCTGGTTGGAGGGGTTGTGATTTAACACAGAAGATAAACTCTCTTTGCCCTATTCTCCTTCAACTCGGAGCTGATCAGACTCCAGTTGGTTTCACTCGTGGTAGATACTTGTCAGCGATCTCAAAACCTTCGACAGAACTCTTCATGAACCACAATGACTCTTGGTTGTTGAAGATCTTGCTCGGTGAAGATAACAACTCTTCAACACTCGAGCCGACACCTATCCGTCTAGAGAGTGCGCAGCTCTCAAGAGTAATAGGTACAAGAACTCAAAACTCAAAACTACTGTGATGCTCAACCACTGTCTAAGTTTGGGCTCTTGTTTTTTCTCTCGATGGATCTTAAACTCAAATCACTCGGAGAGGGGATGCTCAATCAATCTTCTCAGAAATCTTAAGCGGAGAAGCCAACGGGCAAGGTTGGAGCGGGGTGGCTACTTATAGCCGCAGTCTTCCCTGAAGGGAAAAGACCAAATTGGACATGTGGAGCAGCCAATGGCCGAACGACACGAGTACAACTATCGGAAATTGAGCACAACGGTAACATTCCTTGCGGAGCAAGTAATGCTAACTCCTCAGTTCAAAAGATATCTCCTGCAGCACGAACAACAATGCCTACTGCTGGCAGGTAATCATTCCAAACACAAAGAGATTTCTCTCAGTCTTGCATTGGTTTTGGGCTAAGCATCACATCGGATCTAAGGTTCGAGAACCTATGCCCCTCTTAATAGTACGGAGGTCCCATGACTCAAATAAATGAAAGAAGAACAACGAAATGAATACTACGTCTTCACTTTGTCTTCGACTTCCATTCGCTGTAGTCAATCTTCTTCGGATAGAATCTCCAAACCAATTGCTTCACATCAGCAATAAATTTTCGAGGGGTTAACTCCTTCACATCAATCTTCTCGTCTACATGTTCTCAACAGATGTAGCTCATTCTTCTGTGCAACGCAGATATTCTTCGGTGAAGTTCCTTGAACTTGACACCGAAGACAACATTCTCATCGGTTCTACATGGACTATTTCTATCTGTGTGCACTAGCAAACAAATCAGTCCATGCCCATTTCTGTCAACAATCTCCAAAACACAAGAGGGCAAATATTGCACCAACAAATTGAGGGGCGTCTCCATAGCCCGTTGATTAGCCGTGTCGATTCGAGACTATCTTCCTTTTTGACTTCTCCTTATTAATCTCTACCACCGCCTATTCCACCCATAGTGCCATTCCATGGCTCGCGCTCATGTATTACGTCGGGTCGAAAATGTAGAAGTGCATTAAAACGTATGATCCAATTGCTTGGCTTGTCATCGGGGTAGTACATGATTAATATCTTTTTGCTAGGAAGACTAAGCATGATAAACTATATGATTTTGTAGGGTTAGTGTTCTTTAGCATTCTTTATTTTGAAAGGCATGATTGTTTGCTAGTATGCTGAGTATTGATGTCTTTATATCAAATGATACACTATTGCTTTGATCACTCGGATCTTAATATTTATATTGTGAAAGAGATTACATGATACATATGTTAGGTACCATTTCACATCAAAAAAATCTGTTTTTATCATTTACCTACTCGAGGACGAGCAGGAATTAAGCTTGGGGATGCTTGATAAGTCTCCAACGTATCTATAATTTTTTATGTTTCATGCTATTATATTATCAATCTTGGAGGCTTTATATGCTATTTTACATCATTTTTTGGGACTAACCTATTAACCTAGTGCCAGTTCCTGTTTTTTGCTTGTTTTTGGCTTTTCAGAAAATCAATACCAAATGAAGTCCAAACACGATGAAACTTTACGGGGATATTTTATGGACCAGAAGGGGGCCTAGAAGCTTCGGGAGGAGGCCAGAAGATATACGAGAGGGCCTCGAGCTCACCAGGCGTGCCCTAGGGGGTAGGCACGCCCCCTGAGCTCGTGGGCCACTCACAGCTCTCCTTGACCTAATTCCAACTCTATAAATTCCCACATATTCCCAAAACACCAGATATCCACCGGAAACACTTTTTCCACCACCGCAAGCTTCTGTTCTTCCACGGTCCCATCTGGAGGCCTTTTCTGGCAACCTGCCAGAAGGGGAATCGATCACGGAGGGCTTCTACACCATCCTTGCCACCTTCCAACGATGCATGAGTAGTTTACCTGTCGGGGGTTGGATGCGACATATGCCAAGGGATGGCTTATCATGGTGGGAGCTAGTAGAACATTGCCGGTGCCTGGAAGCGGGATGAGGCGTAGACACGAACGCCGGCGTACTTTACCCAGGTTCGGGGCTCTCCTAGGAGATAACACCCCTAGTCCTGCTCTGCGGGGTCTCCGCATGATCACTAAGGCACTAGTGAGTACAAGGTGCTCCTTGAGCTGTATGCCAGAGGTAGAAGAGAGCAGGGCCGACTCTCTCCTTACTCTGAATGAGTCTAGGTTTTACAGGTCCAGCCCCTTTGCATGGGTGCCCTAGGGGGTTTATATAGGCCTACCCCCCAGGGGTACAATAGTCATCTGGCTGGGTGTAGGATCCGGCGGTCAGCGTCTCTGGCCGCCGGCTTCTCTGTCAGCTGCTGGGGCCCGCCGCCTGGTGGGCCCCGCCGACTGGTCTGGTTCGGAGCCGACAGGCCGCTCCCGCCACTTGCGGGTCTCATCGGCTGCTTGTTGCTGTAGCCGTAATGCAGATGACGCATGCTTGGTTGGGGGGGCGTGGCTACAGTCCCGCCGTCGGGTGGGAGATCACTGTAGCCAGATCGTGTCTTTTCTGGTTTAATGGCGCGCGGACTTCGAGGGAGGAGGGGCCGCTTGCTAGAGGCCGGCCTCCCACCGGTCCGACTGGTCAGGCTCTACCGCCCTCCAGTCTCTCACTGCCTGGTAGGGCCTTGCGCCTGCAGGCCGTACCGACAGGCCGTCGTGGGAACAGGGCTTCGCCTGATAGGAATGACGTCAAGGGTGGGGTGGCCACAGTGCCACGTCGTGGGGAGATCTCTGCCTGTACGGAGCACTGTGGCCGCGCTGTGCCCTGGATATGGGGGAATGGGCTATACTGTAGCCACATCCTGTCTTGTCTTCTTAATGGGGGCGTAGACTTTGAGGGCGTCGTGGGCCGCCTATTCTAGGAGCCGGCCTCTCTGGAGGCCGCCTGCTACGAGTCGGCCCGTCTTGGGGCCGTCTTCCGGTGCTTGGCCGTCCTCTGGCATCCAGCCTCATGAGCCAGCCGGCCACCAGAAGGCGGCGCTTCATCCTTGATGCTTGAGGGGCGTAGCCGGCCCATTGTCTTGAAATGCTCAGGGACCCGGGTTAGGCTACCCGTGGCCCATTACTCCGACAGTAGTCCCCGAAGCTGGTGAGGCGTCTTGGCCGATAAGTCGAGAGGCCTCAGCAGCTTCCTTCTCCGAATGCTCTTGCTGAATGCTTCGTCCGTCTCCTGGTGTGCCGCCTGCTGGGAGTCGGTCGCGACCAGGCGGCCTCGTCTGATAACTTCGAAACGCTGAGGCGGGAACCAGGTGGCGGGCCGGTCGAGCCTCTTGGCACTCCGCCCGCAGCAAGCACGCCATGCGGCGCCAGCTAGCCAGGCCAGCCCGCCAGTCACGCGCGTAATGGGACCTGGCAGCAGGCCGGGCCCACCACTACTGGGCCTCGGCGCGCGGGCGGATCCGCTGCGGCCGAGGTAGACGGTCGCGATTCCGTGCGGGGTCACTGCGTGCAGTAACCCGCGCGATAACCGCGGGGCCGTGGGGTCGTGGGTGCAGTTAATCCCATGATCCCGCGCCCCGCCCCCTCGGCTTCGTAGCCTAGGGGCTATACGTAGGGGGAGGAGGAGGAGCGGAGGAGCACTCGTGCCCTCCTCTCCCTTCGCCATTTTTGTCCTTCTCCTTTCCTTGCTGCCACCGCACCTCCGCGCTCCGCCGAGGCGCCGCCGCAGCTCGCCGCCGTCGGTCCCCTTCGCCCCAAGCCTCTTTCTCCGCCGCGGCCCTCACCTCCGCCGCAGCATCATTTCTCCGTCTAGCTCGGCCCCCATGGCGCGCGAGAAGGGAGGGGACTGGGATGGCTCGGTCGTGATCGAGGACCACCTTGCCTTCCTTCGTGCCACACGGAGGCTGCCCGGCATGGGCTTCGTCAAGGTGCGCGTGCCGCCGGAGAGGGAGATTTCGCCGGCGCCGCAAGGAGGCAAGCGGGTCATCTTCCGCTCGCACTTCCTCCGCGGCTTCGGCCTGCCGGCGAGTGGATTCCTCCGTTCCTTCCTCGACTTCTACCATCTTCAGCCGCATCATCTGACGCCCAACACCGTGACGCTGTTGTCCGCCTTCGTCACGTTGTGCGAGGGCTATCTTGGCATCCTCCCCACCATCGAGTTGTGGGGAGCATTCTTCTACACCAAACTGGGCACCTCCGCCAGGGAGAAGGCGGCCCAGTGTTGTGCCTTCGTCGCGGTGCGCCGTCAGTCGGGGAAGAATGCCTTCCCCGCCATCAAGCTGTCACAGTCGGTCAAACTGTGGCAGAAATCATATTTTTACGTGGAGAACGTCGACCCGGCAATCGACTTCATCAACTTGCCGCCCTATGAAGCCGGCCCTCCGGCCGAGCCTCGGGCCAACTGGGGCTACAAGCCGAGACCCTTGTCGGCCAACGCCACCGCCGCCATCAACCGGCTCCGAGTGCTGACGGGCGTAGAAGGCCTCAAGGCGTTCGACCTGCTGGTCGCCTTTGTCGAGCGCCGGGTTCTCCCGCTCCAAGGCCGGCCTCATCTGATCTGTCGGATGAGCGAGCACCGCGACTCGAGCCGGATGTGCACGAGGGACATGCCGACCACCGAAGTTGCCCGTATGGTGAACGAGATCTCCGACCTCAAGCTGTCGGAAGGGTCCTGGCGGTTCGGCAAGCGGCCATACTCCCGCGCCGACCCGCCGCCTACTCCGGCGGCGGCCGCCGTGGTGGGGCCGGGTGAAGGCTATCAGCCGGACCGGGAAGTGAGCGACGTGGACGACCCTGACTTGGGGGCGGCCGCCCTTGAAGACGACGCCGCGGGCGGCAGCGACGTAGCAGGCGGCTCCGAAGAAGGAGGCGGCCTTGAGACTTGGCCCGACGACGATGACGAGGAGGACGAGCCGCGCCATGCGCGAGGCGCTAACAAGGTGAACGTGGGCCCTTCTGCCGGGCCGGCTGCTCGAGGCGGTACGCGCAAGCGCAAACAAGGCGTCGTCTTGTTCGGTAGTGTGCCGAAGAAGGCCAAGAACCTGACCGCGGCGACTAAGTGGAAGGAGGCCGCCGCAAAGCCGACCAAGTTCCTAAAGCTTCCGAAGGTGACTATTATGGTGTTGGCGTAAGTGTCTTTTCCTTGTGCTTTCTTTTCTTGTTGGTTCCGTCTGAGCTTCTTTGCTTTATTTTCCTTGACTTAGGGCTCCGCTCTCCCTTGAGAAGTCGGCCGCCGCCTCCATCATCGGGTCGGTGGAGACCTCTACCACCACCCGGCGAATCGACCCAGTAGCCGACCTCCGGGAGGCGCGGGAACGAAACGCGCGGGAGGCGCGCGAGGAGCAGGAAGCCGCCTGCATGGAGAAGGCGGAGGCGGACAGGGCGGAAGCCGCCGCGTTGAAGAGGCTGGCGGAGGCTAAAGCCGATGCCGCGGAGAAGAGGCTGGGTGAAGGAGCCGCGCGCTGTCAGGCGCCGCTACTCGTCACTCCCTTGAGCTTCGCGCCGCCACCACCAGAGTTTACGGCGCCGACTGGGGGAGCCGGCGTCGAACAGCCGGTCATGGGGAGAGAAGGCGGCGATGTCGTCATGCCGAAGGTAGTCGTGCCTCCGTCGCCGCCGTCTGGAGGAGCGCGGGACAAACAGCCGGCTGCCCCGCCGGTGCCGCCAGCCGGAAACGAGGTAGTGACGGGCCCAATTCCTGAGGCCCGCACACCATCGCGCCGTCGAGGCGCGAAGGCGGCTTCGGCACCGCGACCGCTAGAAGCCGGCGCTGCGAGCTCGTCCATCCCAGATGCCGAAGCCACCAGCCCCGCGCCCGCCGAGTGGGTGCGTGGAGGCGGGACCGGCGCCTTAAACCAGGCGATCCTAGACGTCCAGGCCAAACTCTGAGCTGAGGCCACCGCTCTTCGACAGTGCAACAGTGCGTTCTTGGATTCGCGAGCGGCCATTCGGGTACGTCCTTTATTTCTTCGTCTTTGATTCTTGTATTCTCTCTATGGGGGCGCGCCAGCGCACCCACTGGGTGTAGCCCCCGAGTTTCGGGCCGGCTGTTGAGCAGGCGGCTCGGAACTTTAATTGGCAAGCTCCGAGTGCTAACTTTATCTGCTATCTTCATTATAGGACTATCATAACCTTCACGCGATCACCTTCAACTCCAACGTCCGAGAGCTGGACCGGCGGACCGCCGACTTGTCGGAAAGCCGGAGTAAGTCTTCGTTTTCTTTCTCTGCGGGGGCGCGCCAGCTCACCCGCGGGCTGTAGCCCCCGAGATTCGGGCCGACTGCTGAGTAGTCGGGCCGAATCTCCTTGGCAGCATACCTCTTTTTTGTTGATGGTTGATATTTTTTTCCTTCCTCTGCTCTTGCAGAGGCCAACGCTACTTTGCAGCAGCAGCTGGGTGAGGCCAACACTGTGTTGCGCGCCAAGGAGGCAGAGTGCAACGTGCTGGCCCAAGAGCGTGACTGACTGGCCAAGCAACTGACGGAGCAGGCGGAGCTTCTCCAGAAGGCCCAGAAGGAGGCGGAGGTAAAAGAGTCCAGTCTCCTTGCCGAGTTCGAGACCGAACGCTCCGCCTGGACTGACAGGGAGGCGCTGCTGAAATCCGGTTTCGGTAGGATTGAAGACATAGTTGATGGTAAGCTTTCTTCTTTTTCTTTCTTTGAGCTGTCGGTTGCCGATCTAGCCGGCGTCTAGCTTCTGACTTCTGATTTCTGATTTCTTTGCTTTCTTCCTAAGCAGATTTCTTTCCAGGCCACTCTAACGCCGCCAACCAGGCTATTGAGGCTTATCATAGAGAACGGAGTGCGGAAGGCGTGCAGATCGCTGCCAACGCCCCCCGGACTCTTAGCGAACAGCTCCTCAGCATCCAGGCCTGCCTCCAGCCGACTCATCGGATGCTGCGCCGTCTTCAGCATGTCGGGGCCCAAGCGATCTCCGCCCTTTGGCCGGACATGCCGGCTCCGCGCACTCCCAGTCGGACTGCCGACTGGCTGGAGGTGGCGGCCGGCCAACTTGAGGCTTGGAAGGGTTCCTCAGCCTGGGCTGGCGCGCGCCGGGCCTTGGAATTCGTCAAGGCGTGGTACCCTGGGCTAAGTCTAGCCTAGTTGACCATGTTTCAGTAGGAGGCCCAAGAGGAGCTGGTGGCGGTGGAGCGCGATCTTGTCAGACGGGCAGCGGCGATCGCCGAGTACACCAACACCAACATCTTTGTTCCCGAGCTAGCTGAGGACGGTGCCGAGGCGCCACCGGAGTGGTTCGAGCTGAACCCGGAGGACGACGAAGACTCGGCCGAGATGATCGACTCCAGCGACGAGGGGGAAGGCGAGGAGGATGGGGAGAGCGAAGAAGATATGCCGGAGGTCGGGGCGGACGACGAGTCTCAGCTTGATCGTGCCTCAAACAACAAGCCGCGCTCGAGTGCGCCGACTGCTGCTGGAGGCGACCAAGCAGAGACTGACCAGCCGTCCGCTCCACCAATCGGCACTACCAACTCCGCCAACCAGTCGGACCCCTCTGCTGCTCCCTAGGCCGCCGACTTGTCTTTTATTTTTCCTGTTTTATCAGTCTCGACAAACTTTGTTAAATTCGCACAATTCCACCCACGGGGTGTATTTCAAACACTGTTGAATGCTGGCCAAGGGCCTATTGACATGCAGATATTCTTCTACATAAGTTGCGCTCTTGCCGAGCTCTGACTTTCCTTGCTTTCTGCTCCTTGGCTTTTTTCCTTTGCCGCCCTCCCTTGGCTGCTGTCTTGCCAGCCAAACAGCCGCTCTGCGGACTACGGCTGGGTCAAGTACTTAGCTACTTTCGGGAGAGCAAGTACTTAGCCGACTAGAGCGTTAGTAATATAAGTAGAAGCCGGCCGCACGGCTGCTCCGCAGCCGGTCAACGAGGTAGAAGCCGGCGTGAACTATGTGCATGCTTTGGGTCCTTAGCCATTTTTCATGCGGGCACCTTTTCTGCCTTTAACCCCTGCCCACCGGACAGTCGCTCTGCGAACTGTGGCTTTGGCAGGAGAAAGTTGAGGCGCCAACACATTACTTGTCCGGCTGCAGGAAGCACCACATAGTACAAGGCGGCGAGCCCCCCGGGCCGACTGGTCGAACCCGATGCCAGGCGGAATAATGAAATGACACATTTATAGGCGTAATACTCATTACGCAGATAAAAGAGGGTAGCCCCCGAGTTCTTCTCGGGGAACCCGGAGTCTTCGTACTTAATACAAAGGGTAGCATGATACATACTGTATCAACTGTAAAATCTTCGAAGGAGGTTTGCGTTCCACGGCCGCTCTGTCTCCTTGCCGGAGTCGTCTCTCTTGCGTGCTCTGGGCTTCTGAGCATCGATCAGGTAGTAGGAGTCGTTGCCCAAAACTTTGCTGATGATGAAGGGGCCTTCCCAAGGTGCCAAGAGCTTGTGCTGGCCGGCTGTTCGCTGGATCAGCCAGAGCACAAGGTCTCCCTCTTGGAAAGATCTTGGCTTGACCTTCCAATTGTAGTATCGGCGTAGATTCTGCTGGTAGATAGCGGACCGGCTGAGTGCCAACAACCGGCCCTCTTCCAGCAGATCGACGCCTTCTTCTCGTGCTTCTTTTGCCTCCTCCTTAGTGTACATGGTGACTCGAGGGGAGTCAAATTCTTTGTCTAACGGGATGACGGCTTCGGCACCGTAGACGAGGAAGAAGGGCGTGAAGCCGGTTGACTTGTTTGGAGTTGTATGCAGGCTCCAGAGGACGGTCGGCAGCTCGTCGAGCCAATAGCCGGCTGAACGCTCCAGAGGCTCGATCAGTCGGGGCTTGATGCCGGACAAAATGAGGCCGTTTGCTCGCTCCACCTGGCTATTTGACTGCGGATGGGCAACGGACGGTAAGTCTAGTCGGATGCCCTGCGTCGCGCAAAAACGAGCCAAGGCGCCCTTGGCGAAGTTTGTGCCGTTGTCGGTGATGATGCTGTGTGGTATGCCATACCGGGTGGTGATGTCTACGATGAAAGTCACAGCGGTCGGACCATTCAACTTCTTGATTGGTTTGGCCTCTGTCCACTTGGTGAACTTATCCACGGCGACAAGTAGATGAGTCATGCCGCCGCGCGCTGTCTTGAATGGTCCCACCATGTCCAGCCCCTAGACGGCAAAGGGCCAGGCAATGGGGATGGTCTTGAGTGCAGAAGCCGGCGAGTGTGGCTTGGAGTGGAACTTCTGACACCCCTTACATTTCTGGACCAAATCTTTGGCGTCTTCTAGAGCAGTTGGCCAGAAGAAACCATGGCGGAGAGCTTTGGCAACAAGTGATGTTGAAGCCGCGTGGTGACCACACTCGCCTTGGTGGATATCTTTGAGGATTGCTTGGCCTTTCTCCGGCTCCACGCAGCGCTGGTACACGCCAGTGACACTACGCCTCACAAGTTCTCTGTTAACAATGGTGTATGCTCCTGCCCGATGTTGCACTTGTCTGGCCGAGATTTCATCAGTCGGCAGCTCCTTGTTCACCAGAAAGTTGAGGACGGGCTGTGCCCATGAAGGTGCTGCTATTTCTTCGACTGCCAGAACTGCTATTTGCACAAGGGCGGTTGGGAGGGGAGGCGGCGGGGTGGATCCAACGGCATCTTGCTGTGTTGTTGAAGTCCCCGGGCCGACTGCTGCAGCCCCCGGGCCGGGTGCGACTGCTGCAGTCCCCGGGCCGCTTGGTGAAGTCCCCGAGACGGCTGCAAACATGGCAAGCTACCGCTTCCTTGCCTAGCAACTCAGTGGATACTTTGAAGGGTGCTTGTTCCTCCATGTGCCGAGAAATGACAATGAGCAAGCTGATGCCTTGGCACGGATCGGCTCCACCCGGCAAGTAGTACCAGCCGGCGTCGCCCTGCAACGCCTCCTCAAGCCGTCTATCAGGCCGTCACCAGAATCAGACTCCATCTTCATGCCAACTCCCCCCGAGGCAGCCGTCTCGGGGACTTCACCAAGCGGCCAGGGGACTGCAACAGTCGCACCCGGCCCGGGGACTCCACAACCCGGCCCGGGGGCTGCGGCAGCCGTCTCGGGGACTTCACCAAGCAGTCCGGGGACTGCAGCAGTCGCACCCGGCCCGGGGATTCCACAACCCGGCCCGGGGGCCGCAGCAGTCGGCCCGGGGACTTCAACAACACAACAAGACGCCGTTAGCTCCACCCCACCACCTCCCCTCCCAACCGCCCTCGTGCAAATAGCAGTTCTGGCAGTCGAAGAAATAACAGCACCTTCATGGGCACAGCCCGTCCTCAACTTTCTGGTGAACAAGGAGCTGCCGACTGATGAAATCTCGCCCCGACAAGTGCAACATCGGGCAGGAGCATACACCATTGTTAACAGAGAACTTGTGAGGCGTAGTGTCACTGGCGTGTACCAGCGCTGCGTGGAGCCGGAGAAAGGCCAAGCAATCCTCAAAGATATCCACCAAGGCGAGTGTGGTCACCACGCGGCTTCAAGATCACTTGTTGCCAAAGCTTTCCGCCATGGTTTCTTCTGGCCAACCGCTCTAGAAGACGCCAAAGATTTGGTCCAGAAATGTAAGGGGTGTCAGAAGTTCCGCTCCAAGCCACATTCCCCGGCTTCTGCACTCAAGACCATCCCCATTGCCTGGCCCTTTGCCGTCTGGGGGCTGGACATGGTGGGACCATTCAAGACAGCGCGCGGCGGCATGACTCATCTACTTGTCGCCGTGGACAAGTTCACCAAGTGGATAGAAGCCAAACCAATCAAGAAGTTGAATGGTCCGACCGCGGTGACCTTCATCGCAGACATCACCACCCGGTATGGCATACCACACAGCATCATCACCGACAATGGCACAAACTTCGCCAAGGGCGCCTTGGCTCATTTTTGCGCGACGCAGGGCATCCGACTGGACTTAGCGTCCGTTGCCCATCCGCAGTCAAATGGCCAGGTGGAGCGAGCAAATGGCCTCATCTTGTCTGGCATCAAACCCCGACTGATCGAGCCTCTGGAGCGCTCAGCCGGCTGTTGGCTCGATGAGCTACCGGCCGTCCTCTGGAGCCTGCATACAACTCCAAACAAGTCAACCGGCTTCACGCCCTTCTTCCTCGTCTACGGTGCCGAAGCCGTCATCCCGACGGACATAGAATTCGACTCCCCTCGAGTCACCATGTACACTGAGGAGGAGGCAAAAGAAGCACGAGAAGACGGCGTCGATCTGCTGGAAGAGGGCCGGCTGTTGGCACTCAGCCGGTTCGCCATCTACCAGCAGAATCTACGCCGATACTACAATCGGAAGGTCAAGCCAAGATCTTTCCAAGAGGGAGACCTTGTGCTCCGGCTGATCCAGCGAACAGCCGGCCAGCACAAGCTCTCGGCACCTTGGGAAGGCCCCTTCATCATTAGCAAAGTTATGGGCAACGAGTCCTACTACCTGATCGATGCTCAGAAGCCCAGAGCACGCATGAGAGACGACTCCGGCAAGGAGACAGAGCGGCCGTGGAACGCAAACCTCCTTCGAAGATTTTACAGTTTATGCAGTATGTATCACGCTACCCTTTGTACTAAGTACGAAGACTCCGAGTTCCCCGAGAAGAACTCGGGGGCTACCCTCCTTTATCTGCGTAATAAGTATTATGCCTATAAATGTGTCATTTCATTATTCCGCCTAGCATCGGGTTCGACCAGTCGGCCCGGGGGGCTCGCCGCCTTGTACTATGTGGTGCTTCCTGCAGCCGTACAAGTAATGCGTAGGCGCCTCAACTTTCTCCTGCCAAAGCCACGGTTCACAGAGCGACTATCCGGTGGGCAGGGGTTAAAGGCAGAAAAGGTGTCCGCATGAAAAATGGCTAAGGACCCAAAGCATGCACATAGTTCAGGCCGTCTTCCGCCTCGTTGACTGGCTGTGGAGCAGCCGTGCAGCCGGCTTCTACTTATCTTACTAATGCTCTAGTCGGCTAAGTACTTGCCCTCCCGAAAGTAGCTAAGTACTTGACCCAGCCGCAGTGGCAGAGCGGCTGTTTTGCTGGCAAGACAGCAGCCAAGGGAGGGCGGCAAAGTAAAAAAAGCCAAGGAGCAGAAAGCAAGGAAAGTTAGAGCTCGGCAAGAGCGCAACTTACATAGAAGAATATCTGCATGTCAATAGGCCCTTGGCCAGCATTCAACAGACTTTGAAATACACCCCGTGGGTGGAATTGTGCGAATTTAACAAAGTTTGTCGAGACTGATAAAACAGGGAAAATAAAAGACAAGTCGGCGGCCTAGGGAGCGGCAGAAGGGTCCGACTGGTTAGCGGAGTCGGTAGTGCCGATTGGTGGAGCGGACGGCTGGTCAGTCTCTGCTTGGTCGCCTCCAGCAGCAGTCGGCGCACTCGAGCGTGGCTCGTTGTTTGAGGCACAATCAAGCGGAGACTGGTCGTCCGCCCCGACCTCCGGCATATCTTCTTCGCTCTCCCCGTCCTCCTCGCCTTCTTCCTCGTCGCTGGAGTCGATCATCTCGGCCGAGGCTTCGTCATCCTCTGGGTTTAGCCCGAACCACTCCGGCGGCGCCTCGGCACTATCCTCAGCCAGCTCGGGAACAAAGATGTTGGTGTTGGTGTACTCGGCTATCGCCGCTGCCCGTCTGACAAGATCGCGCTCCACCGCCACCAGCTCCTCTTGGGCCTCCTGCCGAAACGTGGTCAACTGGGCTAGACTTAGCCCAGGGTACCACGCCTTGACGAATTCCAAAGCCCGGCGTGTGCCAACCCGGGCTGAGGAACCCTTCCAAGCCTCAAGTCGGCCGGCCGCCACCTCCAGCTAGTCGGCAGTCCAACTGGGAGTGCGCGGAGCCGGCATGTCCGGCCAAAGGGCGGATATCGCTTGGGCCCCGACAGCCTGAAGACGGCGCAGCATCCGATGAGCCGGCCGGAGGCGGGCCTGGATGCTGAGGAGCTGTTCGCTAAGAGTCCGGGGGGTGTTGGCAGCGATCTGCACGCCTTCCGCTCGCCATTCTCTACGATAAGCCTCAATAGCCTAGTTGGCGGTGTCAGAGTGGCCAGGAAAGAAGTCTGCTCAGGAAGAAAGCAAAGAAATCAAAAGTCACAAGCTAGACACCGGCTCGATCCGTAATCGGCAGCTCAAAGAAAGAAAAAGAAGAAAGCTTACCATCAACTATGTCTTCAATCCTGCCGAAGCCGGATTTCAGCAGCGCCTCCCTATCAGCCCAGGCGGAGCGTTCGGTCTCGAACTCGGCAAGGAGACTGGACTCTTTCACCTTCGCTTCCTTCTGGGCCTTCTGAAGAAGCTCCGCCTGCTCCGTCAGTTGCTTGGCCAGTCGGTCACGCTCTTGGGCCAGCTCGTTGCACTCTGCCTCCTTGGCGCGCAACGCTGTGTTGGCCTCACCCAGCCGCTGCTGCAAAGTAGCGTTGGCCTCTGCAAGAGCAGAGGAAGAAAAAATAATATCAACCATCAACAAAAAAGAGGTACGGCTGCCAAGGAGATCCGGCCCGACTGCCCAGCAGCCGGCCCGAATCTCGGGGGCTACAGCCCGTGGGTGCGCTGGCGCGCCCCCGCAGAGAAAGAAAATGAAGACTTACTCCGGCTTTTCGACAAGTCGGCGGTCCGCCGCTCCAGCTCTCGGACGTTGGAGTTGAAGGTGATCGCGCGAAGGTTATGATAGTCCTATAATGAAGATAGCAGATAAAGTTAGCGCTCGGAGCTTGCCAATTAAAGTTCCGAGCCGCCTGCTCAGCAGCCGGCCCGAAACTCGGGGGCTACACCCAGTGGGTGCGCTGGCGCGCCCCCACAAAGAGAATACAAGAATCAAAGACAAAGAAATAAAGGACGTACCCGAATGGCCGCTCGCGAATCCAAGAACGCACTGTTACACTGTCGAAGAGCGGTGGCCTCAGCTCGGAGTTTGGCCTGGACGTCTAGGATCGCCTGGTTTAAGGCGCCGGTCCTGCCTCCACGCACCCACTCGGCGGGCGCGGGGCTGGTGGCTTCGGCATCCGGGGCGGACGAGCTCGCAGCGCCAGCTTCTTGCGGTCGAGGCGCCGAAGCCGCCTTCGTGCCTCGGCGGCGCGACGGAGTGCGGGCCTCAGGAATTGGGCCCGTCACTACCTCGTTTCCGGCTGGCGGCACCGGCGGGGCAGCCGACTGTTCGTCCCGTGCTCCTCCAGACGGCGGCGACGGAGGCACGACTACCTCCGGCATGACGACATCGCCGCCTTCCCTCCCCATGACCGGCTGTTCGACGCCGGCTCCCCCAGTCGGCGCCGTAAACTCTGGTGGTGGCGGCGCGAAGCTCAAGGGAGTGACGAGGAGCGGCGCCTCACAGTGCGCGGCTCCTTCACCCAGCATCTTCTCCGCGGCATCGGCTCCAGCCTCCGCCAGCCTCCTCAACGCAGCGGCTTCCGCCCTGTCCGCCTTCGCCTTCTCCATGCGGGCGGCTTCCTGCTCCTCGCGCGCCTCCCGCGCGTTTCGTTCCCGCGCCTCCCAGAGGTCGGCTGCTGGGTCGATTCGTCGGGTGGTGGTAGACGTCTCCACCGACCCGATGATGGAGGCGGCGGCCGACCTCTCGAGGGAGAGCGGAGCCCTAAGTCAAGGAAAATAAAGCAAAGAAGCTCAGACGGAACCAACAAGAAAAGAAAGCACAAGGAAAAGACACTTACGCCGACACCATAGGAGGCGCCTTCGGAAGCTTCTGGAACTTGGTCGCCTTTGCGGCGGCCTCCTTCCGCCTTGTCGCCCCGGCCGGGTTCTTGGCCTTCTTCGGCACGCTACCGAACAAGACGGCGCCTTGTTTGCGCTTGCGCGTACCGCCTTGAGCAGCCGGCCCGGCAGAAGGGCCCACGTCCGCCCTGTCAGCGCCTCACGCATGGCGCGGCTCGTCCTCCTCGTCATCATCGTCGGGCTAAGTCTCAAGGCCGCCTCCTTCTTCGGGGCTGCCTGCTACGTCGCCGCCACCCGCGGCGTCGTCTTCAAGGGCGGCCGCCCCCAAGTCAGGGTCGTCCATGTCACTCACTTCCCGGTCCGGCTGATAGCCTTCACCCGGCTCCGCCACGGCGGCCGCCGCCGGAGCAGGCGGTGGGTCGGCGCGGGAGTATGGCCGCTTGCCGAACCGCCAGGACCCTTCCGACAGCTTGAGGTCGGAGATCTCGTTCACCATACGGGCAACTTCGGCAGCCGGCATGTCCCTCGTGCACATCCGGCTCGGGTCGCGGTTCCTGCTCATCCGACAAATCAGATGAGGCCGGCCTTGGAGCGGGAGAACCCGGCGCTCGACAAAGGCGACCAGCAGGTCGGACGCCTTGAGGCCTTCCACGCCCGTCAGCACTCGGAGCCGGTTGATGGCGGCGGTGGCGTAGGCCGACAAGCGTCTCGGCTTGTAGCCCCAGTTGGCCCGAGGCTCGGCCGAAGGGCCAGCTTCATAGTGCGGCAAGTTGATGAAGTCAATTGCTGGGTCGATGTTCTCCACATAAAAATATGATTTCTGCCACAGTTTGACCGACTATGATAGCTTGATGGCGGGGAAGGCATTCTCCCCCGACGGACGGCGCATCGCGACGAAGGCACCGCACTGGGCCGCCTTCTCCCTGGCGGAGGTGCCCAGTTTTGTGTAGAAGAAGGCTCCCCACAACTCGATGGTGGGGAGGATGCCAAGATAGCCCTCGCACAACGTGACGAAGGCGGACAGCAGCGTCACGGTGTTGGGCATCAGATGATGCGGCTGAAGATGGTAGAAGTCGAGGAAGGAACGGAGGAATCCACTCGCAGGCAGGCCGAAGCCGCGGAGGAAGTGCGAGCGGAAGATGACCCGCTCGCCTCCTTGCGGCGCCGGCGAAATGTCCCTCTCCGGCGGCACGCGCACCTTGACGAAGCCCGCGCCGGGCAGCCGCCGTGTGGCACGAAGGAAGGCAAGGTGGCCCTCGAGCACGACCGAGCCATCCCAGTCCCCTCCCCTCTCGCGCGCCATGGGGACCGAGCTGGACAAAGAAATGGCGCTGCGGCGGAGGCGAGGGCCGCGGTGGAGCAAGAGGCTTGGGGCGAAGGGGACCGACGGCGGCAAGCTGCGGCGGCGCCTCGGCGGAGCGCGGAGGTGCGGCGGCAGCAAGGAAAGGAGAAGGACGAAAATGGCGAAGGGGAGGAGGGCACGAGTGTTCCGCCGCTCCCCCTCCTCCCCCTACTTATAGCCCCTAGGCTACGAAGCCGAGGGGGCGGGGCGTGGGATCGTGGGATTAACTGCGCCCACGACCCCACGGCCCCGCAGTTATCACGTGGGTTACTGCGCGCGGTAACCCCGTACGGAATCGCGACCGTCTACCTCGGCCGCAGCAGATCCGCCCGCGCGCCGAGGCCCAGTAGTGGTGGGCCTGGCCCGCTGCCATGTCCCATCACGCGCGTGACTGGCGGGCTGGCCCGGCTAGCTGGCGCCGCCTGGCGTGCTTGCTGCGGGCGGTGCAACCAAAGGCTCGACCGGCCCGCCACCTGGTCCCCGCCTCAGCGTTTCGAAGTTGTCAGACAAGGCCGCCTGGTCGCGACCGACCCCCAGCAGGCGGCGCACCAGGAGGCGGACGAAGCATTCAGCAAGTGCATTCAGAGAAGGAAGCTGCTGAGGCCTCTCAATTTATCGGCCGCGACGCCTCACCAGCTTCGGGGACTACTGTCGGAGTAATGGGCCACGGGTGGCCTAACCCGGGTCCCTGAGCATTTCAAGACATTGGGCCGGCTACTCCCCTCAAGCATCAACGATGAAGCGCCGCCTTCTGGTGGCCGGCTGGCTCATGAGGCCGGATGCTAGAGGACGGCCAAGCACCGGAAGACGGCCCCAAGACGGGCCGACTCCTAGCAGGCGGCCTCCAGAGAGGCCGGCTCCAAGAATAGGCGGCCCACGACGCCCTCAAAGTCTACACCCCCATTAAGAAGACAAGACAGGATGTGGCTACAGTATAGCCCATTCCCCCATATCCAGGGCACGGCGCGGCCACAGTGCTCTGTACAGGCAGAGATCTCCCCACGATGTGGCACTGTGGCCGCCCCACCCTTGACGTCACTCCTACCAGGCGAAGCCCTGTTCCCACGACGGCCTGTCGGTACGGCCTGCGGGCGGCAGGCCCTACCGGGCAGCGAGAGACTGGAAGGCGGCAGAGCCTGACCAGTCGGACCGGTGGGAGGCCGGCCTCTAGCAAGCGGCCCCTCCTCCCTAGAAGTCCACGCGCCATTAAACCAGAAAAGACACAATATGGCTACAGTGATTTCCCACCCGACGGCGGGACTGTAGCCACGCCCCCTCCGACCAAGCACGCGTCATCTGCATTACGGCTACAGCAACAAGCAGCTGATGAGACCCGCAAGTGGCAGGAGCGGCCTGTCCACTCCGAGCCAGACCAGTCGGCGGGGCCCCCCAGGCGGCGGGCCCCAGCAGCCGACAGAGAAGCCGGCGGCCAGGGACGCTGACCGCCGGACCCTACACCCGGCCAGATGACTGTTGTACCCCTGGGGGGTAGGCCTATATAAACCCCCCAGGGCACCCATGCAAAGGGTTCGGACCTGTAAAGCCTAGACTCATTCAGAGTGAGGAGAGAGTCGGCCCTGCTCTCTTCTACCTCTGGCATACAGCTCAAGGAGCACCTTGTACTCACTAGTGCCTTAGTGATCATGCGGAGACCCCGCAGAGCAGGATTAGGGGTGTTATCTCCTAGGAGAGCCCCGAACCTGGGTAAAGTACGTCGGCGTTCGTGTCTACGCCTCATCCCGCTTCCAGGCACCGGCGACGTTCTACTAGCTCCCACCATGATAAGCCATCCTTTGGCATATGTCGCATCCAACCCCCGACAGACATCTATCTTGATCTTGCCAATCGGCGAGCAGGACAGGCCAGGCACAATGCCATGGAAGACAGTCCGGCTGGGCTAGAGCTGTTTCTCTTTGATGTCCAACTTCTCCATGGTGTCACGGTAGAGGATGTTGATGCTGCTGACGCCATCTATCAGAACTCGGGAGAAACGAGCAGCCCGCCTCTCCGTAGCGAAGGTGGCATCCAGAACCAGGGCATAAGAACCCGGAGCAGGCATCACCTCCGGGTGGTCAGATCGGCTCCAACTGATCGGCCTCTCCGACCAGTGCATGAATTCCGGAGCTTTAGAAGCGACAACGTTCACTTCCCGGCGCTGTTGACGCTGGCTGCGCCTGTCGTCAGTCACGCTGGTGAAGACGACGTAAGCTCCGTGCTCTTCAGGGAACTCGTCTTGGATCGCTCCGACTGGCCGAACCGCCGGCTGCTGGGGCGGCGGAGGCGGCGGGCCAGCAGGTGGAGGAGGCAGAAGTCCGTCACCCTTGGCGATCCTGGTGAGCCAGTGGCACTTCCAAGTGGTGTGGTTGGACGGCTTCGCGCCGCTGTGAAAATTGCAGGGTGCATCGAGAGTCTGTTCGTATGAGAAGGCGGGCAACCAGTTGGGCTTGCCGCCCTTCTGACGCTTGGGAGGAGGCTGTCCTTCCGGCTGCTGGCCTTCGACTGTCGCCACCTGCCGGCTTGTAGAAGTCGGTTTTGGCGCCTTGTGCTTGTTGTCGTTTTGCTGCTGTCGCCGACTGGCGTCACCAGCCGGGGTCCGAGGAGCTTGAGGAGCCACTTTGCCGGATGCATCAACTTGAATCTCCGCCTTCATGGAGGAGTCGACCGTGGCGTACTTGTCTGCTATGATCAGCAACTCGTCGAGGGTGGCCGGCTCATCGCAGAGGAGTTTGTGCTTGAGCAGAGTGCCTTCTCTGCACCCGGCTGTGAAATACTCAATGGCCTGCACCTCGTGCACGCCCTCGCAGGAGTTGCGCAGCTCAGCCCAGGGCGTGAGGCAGTCGCGAGTCGACTCGTCGGGGCCTTGGACGCACAGGGAGAGCTGGCGAGGCTTGGGTGGCCGCTTGTACGTGCTGGTGAAGTTGCGGTTGAAGGCCTCGGTGAAATCAACCCAACTGTTGATGCTGCGGGGCTTCAGGCTATTCAGCCATGTCCGGGCGGTGCCTTGGAGCATGAGCGGAGCATACTTCACGGCAACGCGCTTGTTGCCGTTTGCGATGCTGACGGCCATGGAGTAGTCGACCAGCCAGTCTTCCGGCTTCATGGAGCCGGTGTACTTGGGCGTATCTCTTGGGAGGGTGAACCCTTTGGGGATGGGCTCGTCACGGATGCGGGGGCCAAAGCAAGGCGGACCCAATGCGTCTTCTTCTTCTAGCGCTAGGGACCGGTTGAGGCGGTCGATCCGGTGGCGGGCATCGTTCTCCCCAACTCCTTCTCGGCGGCCAAGGCGGTCGCCGAGTGTCGGGTGGTCAACAGGCGGCGGGGAAGCGCGTCTCTCCCTGCGCGGGGGAGGCGGACGACCGTCCCGCTGTTCCACTGCTTGTGGGCGGCCGTCTTGGTCGCGCTCGATGGAGATGCGGGTGCGGCTGCGGCTCGCAACCGGCTCTGGGTCTCTTCCGTCGCGGGCGCCGTCTGTTGGCGTCCGGGAGGTCGCACTGTGCTCTCGGCGGGGGGGAAGGTTCCCGGCCTGTAAGCCGGGTTCCATCATGCGGCGGCCGGCTTCCTGCTGCGCGGCGGCCGCGTCGATGAGTTGTTGGACGCGCTCCGTCATGCAGCGATGCTCGTCGCCCTCCAGGCGGTCCAGTTCTTCTGCCGCCACCTGGGCGGCGCGCAAGTTCTCCATCGGCGTGGCGTAGACTGGGCGGTCGGCCCCCAACATGCTGGCGATGGCTGCGCCACGCTGTCGGACCGTGCCCGCGCGGCTGGGCTCGCCAGCAGCCGGCGTGCCGCAGACGATATGGTCGATCTCGCGGTGGTAAGCCTCGGTGAGGCGTCTCATGGCCGCCAACTTGTTGGCGCTGTCGAGAAGCGCGATACGGCATGCTTCCAGCGTTTCACCGTTCGCACCGGGTGCTATGGGCGTGGACAGGTCCCGCATTGCCGCCTGCAGCGGATCCTGGGCACCTCCACCAGAGTGCTCGCCATGCTCGATGACAAGCACCTCCGTGACGGTGCCTCCGCCACTGTTCGCGCGAGGGAGCGGTTCGTCGTAGACCACCACACTGGTGGGGAATGTGTCGAGCGACGCCATGTCGGAATCGACAAGCATCGGGTCGGTGGAGCCAACCGACTCCAAGTCTGCAGCAGGCTCGCTGCCGACGTGGAGCTGGTCGAGGAGGCCGACGAGGTGGCTCTCGGGGTCATCTGTGTCCGCGTCAGATACGGGCCTGTCGGGAAGGCGAATCTCGCCAACAAGATCGGCGAGGCAACTTGCCGCGCAGACGACCTCCACGCCGTGCAGCGCGTCGGTGCAGGCATCGTCTGGCGTGCCGGGCTGGCTGCGCTCGCCAGGAAGGAACAAGGTTCCCGTCCAGAACAGGTCTCCGGACGGCGGTGCACCTAGCCCCATGGTGGGCGCCAAATGTCGGGGGTTGGATGCGACATATGCCAAGGGATGGCTTATCATGGTGGGAGCTAGTAGAACGTCGCCGGTGCCTGGAAGCGGGATGAGGCGTAGACACGAACGCCGGCGTACTTTACCCAGGTTCGGGGCTCTCCTAGGAGATAACACCCCTAGTCCTGCTCTGCGGGGTCTCCGCATGATCATTAAGGTACTAGTGAGTACAAGGTGCTCCTTGAGCTGTATGCCAGAGGTAGAAGAGAGCAGGGCCGACTCTCTCCTTACTCTGACTGAGTCTAGGTTTTACAGGTCCAGCCCCTTTGCATGGGTGCCCTGGGGGGTTTATATAGGCCTACCCCCCAGGGGTACAATAGTCATCTGGCCGGGTGTAGGTTCCGGCGGTCAGCGTCTCTGGCCGCTGGCTTCTCTGTCAGCTGCTGGGGCCCACCGCCTGGTGGGCCCCGCCGACTGGTCTGGTTCGGAGCCGACAGGCCGCTCCCGCCACTTGCGGGTCTCATCGGCTGCTTGTTGCTGTAGCCGTAATGCAGATGACGCATGCTTGGTCGGGGGGGGGGGCGTGGCTACAGTCCCGCCGTCGGGTGGGAGATCACTGTAGCCACATCGTGTCTTTTCTGGTTTAATGGCGCGCAGACTTCGAGGGAGGAGGGGCCGCTTGCTAGAGGCCGGCCTCCCACCGGTCCGACTGGTCAGGCTCTGCCGCCCTCCAGTCTCTCGCTGCCTGGTAGGGCTTGCCGCCTGTAGGCCATATCGACAGGCCGTCGTGGGAACAGGGCTTCGCTTGATAGGAATGACGTCAAGGGTGGGGTGGCCACAGTGCCACGTCGTGGGGAGATCTCTGCCTGTACGGAGCACTGTGGCCGCGCCGTGCCCTGGATATGGGGGAATGGGCTATACTGTAGCCACATCCTATCTTGTCTTCTTAATGGGGGCGTAGACTTTGAGGGCGTCGTGGGCCGCCTGTTCTAGGAGCCGGCCTCTCTGGAGGCCGCCTGCTACGAGTCGGCCCGTCTTGGGGCCGTCTTCCGGTGCTTGGCCGTCCTCTGGCATCCAGCCTCATGAGCCAGCCGACCACCAGAAGGCGGCGCTTCATCCTTGATGCTTGAGGGGCGCAGCCGGCCCAATATCTTGAAATGCTCAGGGACCCGGGTTAGGCTACCCGTGACCCATTACTCCGACATTACCACAGACCTACGGGTCCATAGCTAGTAGCTAGATGGATTCTTCTCTCTCTTTGGTCTTCAATACCATGTGCTCCTCGATCTTCTTGGAGTTCTATCCGATGTAATCTTCTTTTGCGCCATGTTTGTTGGGATCCGATGAATTGAGGGTTTATGATCAGATTATTCATTGAAAGTAATTGAGTCTTTTTTGAAGTTTATTATGCATGATTGTTATAGCTTTGTAATACTCTCTATTCTATCCGCTTGGTTTGGCCAACTAGATTGATTTATCATCAGTGGGAGTGGTGCTTTGTAATGGGTTAAATCTTGTGGTGCTCTATATCCGAGTGACATAGTAGGGGACAAGAGAAGTATTTGTATTGTTACCATTAAGGATAAAACGACAGGGTTTACTCTTATTGATTTGGTTTACTTTGTCTACACCATGTCATCTGGCTTAAGGTGTTACTCCATTTGTTATGAACTTAATACCATAGATGCATGCTAGATAGCGGTTGATTGGTGGAGTAATAGTAGTAGATGCAGGTAGGAGTCAGTCTACCTGTCTCCGATGTGATGCCTATATACATGATCATTGTCGTGAATGACATCATAACTATGCACTTTTCTATCAATTGCCCACTAGTAATTTGTTCACCCACTGTATGCTATGTGTTCGAGAGAGAAGCCTCTAGTGAAAACTATGGCCCTCGGGTCTACTTTTATCATATTATAAAATCCAAAAAAACTTTGCTGCATTTATTTACTTTTGTTTTACTTTGCAATTTACCTATCTACCTACACAGTATTTGATACTTGCAAGTAACGAGTTCAAGGGGATTGACAACCCTCTTTCCCGTGTTGGGTGAAAGTATTTGCTTTTGTGTGTGCAGGTGATGAAGATGGGAATTTGCGTACTTCTCCTATTGGTTCGATAAACCTTGGTTCTCACTAAGGGAAATACTTATCTCTATTGTACTGCATCTCCCCTACTCTTCGGGGAAAATCCCAACGCAGTTTACAAGTAGCATTCACCCAATGCTTACAAACAAAATCAAGCTTTTACTAAACATATTGTAGAAGCAATTATTAAAGCTCATGAAGAAAAGATAGAATTGGAAGTATCTATACCAAGGAAATTACATGATGAATGGGAACCTACTATCAAAGTTAAGATTAAAGATTATGAATGTAATGCTTTGTGTTATCTAGGTGCTAGCGTCTCTACCATACCAAAATCTTTGTGTGACGTTCTAGGTCTCACCAATATGGATGAATGTTCCCTCAACTTACATTTAGCGGATTCAACTATTAAGAACCCATTGGGTAGGATTAATTATGTTCTCATACTTGCTAATAGAAATTATGTACTCATGGATTTCATTGTGCTTGATATTGAATGCAATCCGTCTTGTCCTATAATACTTGGTAGGCCTTTACTATGAACCATAGGTGCGATTATTGACATGAAAGAAGGAAATACAGGTTCAATTTCCATTAAAGAAAGGGATGGAACACTTCCCAACAATGAGAATTAAATCACCATATGATTCTATTATAAGAGCCACCTATGGAATTACTTTGAAAGATGATAATACTTGAAACTATGCCTTATGCCTAGCTAGGGTCACAAAACAATAGCGCTTGTTGGGAGGCAACCCAATATTTATCTTATTTGCAATTTTTATTTTCTATTTTAGTGTGATGACATGATTATTGCTACTATAATGATTGTGTTTTATATTTTAATTATTGTTTGTGCCAAGTAAAGCCTTTGGGATTATTTGGATGATAGTTGAACTGATTCTGTGCAAAAACATAAACTTTTGCGCCCAATTCAGGAATTTTCATTTTTACTCAAATGTGATCATGGTCTAAATTTTTTACACAGTATTAAGATACAAATTGTCTATGTTTACTGATTACACTCTTTTTCAGAATTGTTGGAGTTACAGAAGTATGGTTTTTGTTTGGATCATTACACACTTTTCTGTTTTACATAGATATTGTTTTTTATTGCATAGTGCGCTTGTTTTAATGATGGCTTACTGATTATACTAATGGATCTCATGAGGTTTTGTTGAGTTCTGTGTGCTGAAGTTTTTCAAGTTTTGGGTGAGTTTGCGATGGATAACGGAATAAGGAGCGGCAAGACCCTAAGCTTGGGGATGCCCAAGGCACCCCAAGGTAATATTCATGGAAGATCCAAGCGTCTAAACTTGGGGATGCCCCGGATGGCATCCCCTCTTTCGTTCACAATTCATCGGTAGGATTACTCGGAGCTATATTTTTATTCATCACATGATATGAGTTTTACTTGGAGCGTCTTGTGCCATAGTTTTATTTCGTTTGCTTGTTAGTTTGCCACAATCATTGTTTGCTCGACACACGTTTTGAGAGAGACACACATTCATCATGATTTGTTAGAATACTCTATGTGCTTAACTTATATCTTTAGAGCACGACAATTGTTATATTTTATAGAAATAATTTGCACTCTCATGGTTCACTTAAATCTTTTTGAGAGTCTTAAATAGGAAGTGGTAATGTGCAGGGGTTGTGAGACTAGTCTAAGAATGATAGGTATACAAGAAGGATATAATAAAAACTTTCATGTAGATCACTGAATATGAAACGTGTGATTTAATTATATTGATGTAATAATATGAAAGGGTATTGGTTCATAATCATTGGTTAGTAAAGATAGCGATGTTAAAGCTTGTCATGTATTACTCATTTAAATGTCGGTCACAGAATGACGGGGATTTTATACCATTTTTATTTCGGATTGAAATCCTTTGTGTTGTTTGAATCGGGGGGGGGGGGGGCGGTAGTTAACTCCTACCAACCTCCTCCCTAGGGGCATGCGAGTAGTACTTTGCTTTGAGGGCTACTAAAACTTTCACAATAAGTATATGAGTTCTTTGTGACTAATGTGAGTTCATGGACTAATACAACACTCCCACCTATCCACATATTGCCAGCCTCTCCGGTAGCGTGCATTGCCCATTTTCACCTCAAAAATTTGTGTGAACTTCGCCGGTGCATCCAAATCCCGTGATATGATACACTCTATCACACATAAGCCTCATATATACTTCCTCTAAACAGCCACCATACCTACCTATCATGGCATTTCCATAGGCACTCCGAGATATATTGCCATGCAACTTCCACGGTTACTATCCACATGACATGTGTGTTCATCATTATATTGCTTTGCATCATCATATAGAGCTGACATGATATTTATGGCAAAGCCACCGTTCATCATTGTAATACATGTTACGCTAGATCACTGCACATCCTGGTACACTGCCAGAGGCATTCATATAGAGGCATATTGTTTCGGTTTATCAAATTGTAAGTAAAAAGAAGTGTGATGATCATCATTATTAGAGCATTGTCCTAGTGAGGTAAAGAATGATGGAGACTGATGAGTCCTCCAAATAGTGGGGATGAGGTTCATGATATTGTTCTAAAATAAATGAGAGAAAAAGATAGAAGGGGCAATTATATTATCCTTTTACACATTTGTGCTTTAAAGTAGCACCATGTTCTTCATATAAAGGGTCTTCATGAATTGTCCCTTTCATATACTAGTGGGAATTTTTACATTACAGAACTTGGCTTGTAAATTCCGATGACAGGCTTCCTCAAATGCCCGAGGTCTTCATGAGAAAGCAAGTTGGATGCACACCCACTTAGTTTCAGTAGTGAGCTTTCATACACTTATAGCTCTAGTGCATCTGTTGCATGGCAATCCATACTCCTCACACCGATATCGATTAGAAGGCCTTTCCACTGCCTATCGATCCGCTGAGTTGATGCAAGACTTTCTCTACTATTTGTCTTCCCTTATATCTCTACCAACATATTCTATTCCACCCGTAGTGCTAAGTCCTTGCCTCACGCTCATATATTGAGTGAAGTTGAAAATGCTGAAGCGAGAAAAAATATGATACAATTGCTTGGTTTTACACCGAGGTGCTCATGATTTATATTTACGTGAGGAAGGCGGAGTCATGCCATGCTTAGATAATTCAATGAGTAGCGATAATATTCGTTAAGCATCATATATTTTGAAGAGTAATGATTATGTTCTAGATAGTATTCATGGATATTATTATGTTTATGTCAACTACTTCATCATTTCTGAATATTCATACCATAAAAGGTTACATGATAAACATCCTAGGTAGCAGTCAACATAAAAAATTCTGTTTTATCATTTACCTACTCAAGGACGAGTAGGAATTAAGCTTGGGGATTCTGATACATCTACAATGTATCTATAATTTTTGATTGTTTCATTTTATTATATTATCAATCTTGTATACTTTATATGCAATTTTGTATTATTTTTGGGAACTAACCTATTAACCTAGTGCCTAGTGCTAGTTGTTGTTTTCTGCTTGTTTTTGGTTTTATAGAAAATCCATACCAAAAGAAGTCCAAACACGACAAAACTTTTTGACGATTTTTTCTGGAACATAAGAGACCCTGGAAGCTTCAGAGGGAGTCTACAAGAGAAACGAGGAGACGATAAGATAATAGGGTGCACCCTGATGTCTTGTGGGAACCTCGTGGCTCCGTCTGACCCAATTCCAGCGTTATAAATTCTAAAATATTAAAAAAAAAACCCAGAGCACCAACAAAAAAACTTTTCCGCCGGCGCAAGCTTCTGTTCTTCTGTGATCCCTTCTGGAGGCCTTCGCCGGTACTCTGTCGGAGGGGAATCGATCACGAAGGGCTTCTACATCAACATTGATGCACCTCCAATGACGTGTGAGTAGTTCCCACAGGACCTATGGGTCCATGGTGATTAACTAGATGGCTCTCTCTATCTCTCTCTCTCTCTCTCTCTTTGATCTTCAATACAATGTTCTCCTCTGTGTTCTATTCGATGTAATCTTATTTTGTGGTGTGTTTGTTGGGATCCAATGAATTGTGGGTTTATGATCAGATTATTCATTGAAAGTAATTGAGTCTTTTCTGAACTTTATTATCTGCGATCATTATAACTTTGTATTTCTCTCTGATCTATCCTTTTGGTTTGGCCAACTAGAATGATTTATCTTTAGTGGGAGAGGTGCTTTGTAGTAGGTTCAATCTTGCAGTATCCTCACTCTATGACAGGAGGGGTAGCGAGGCACGTATTTGTATTGTTGCTACTAAGGGTAAAATGACGGGGTTTAATCATATTTCTTGGTTTTATTTTGTCTACATAATGTCATCATACTTCATGCATTACTCTGTTTGTCATGAACTTAATACCTAGAGAGGCAAGCATAGAAGCGCTCTCAAAGTGGAGTAATAGTAGTAGGCGTCGGTCAATTTAATGGTCTACTTGTCATGGACATAATGCCTATGTACTTTTCATGCCATGAATAACATCATAACTATGTGCTTTTCTATCAACTACCCAACAGTAATTTATTTACCCACCGTATGCTATGTTCTTGAGAGAGATGCCTCTAGTGAAAACTATGGCCCCCGGGTCTATTTTAATCATATTACTAAAACTCTAAATATCTTGCTGCAATTTATTTACTTTTATTTACTTTGCAATTTATCTAACTCCTACTATCATATCTGATTCTTACAATTAACAAGTACATGGGGATTGACAACCCTCTTGCCCGTGTTGGGTGCAAGTATTTGCTCTTGTGTGTGTAGGTACTGCTAAAGGTCGTTTGTTTGGATCTCCTATTGGTTCGATAACCTTGGTTCTCTACTGAGGGAAATACTATCCGCTACTATATTGCTTCTCCCTTCCTCTTCAGGAAAAAACCCAACACACCTCACAAGTAGCAATCTATCATGCCTTTCACCTTCCTCTTTCTTTCCAGGTGCTCACTTTCAGAACCATATTCTAGTCGCTTGCCTTCCATCCCCCTCTTCCTTTCCGCATGTTCACTTTCAGAGCTTGATTCAGCTAATCATTGCATTGCTCTTTCTCTTTATCTGTGAATTTTCACTTTCGGAGCTTGACTGGACTATCCTGGCTATTCTCTTCCTCTTTACATGAAAATCTCCTATTTTAGAAAAAAATTCTGATGTTTTGCGTTGAATCTTGGTTCTTTTCTTTGGCTTCAAGCACAAATCCTAACTTTCAGAGCTGGCCTCGGCATATTTATTACCTTTTCTTCTTCCTTTATGTTCTTCCTTACTTAACAACCTGTGACGCCCCCGACTATATCGTGCACTAATCATACACGCAAATGCACACGATCAAGATTAGAGACTCACGGGAAGATATCACAACACAACTCTAGACACAAATAAAATAATCCAAGCTTTATATTACAAACTAGGGGACTCCATGGCTCGAATACAAATGAGTTAGCAGAAGCAACAATATCTGAGTACAGACATAAGGTAAACAAGTCTGCCTTAAGAAGGCTAGCAAAAACAACAACAACGATCGACAAGATTCTCATGACGTTGCAAGATTCCCAGGAAATGAGGTACGGAAGCAAGCTCCAAAACAAGAGTTCATCATTAACCATGGAGGAAATGAGGAGGTGGCTGATGGGCTTAGCGACAATCCATCAAGATTTCCAAAAAGATGGATTTCCACAATTATGTGAACAAGGAATTAGCATTGGGCATACCACATGATATAATGATGTATGCTCGAGCAAAAGCTCCACAATAAAACATTGAACAAAAGTGCACCTGGAAATATGGAACAAGTAGCACGATCAATGTTAGAATGGTGATTCAATAACCAAAAGACCTAGAATGAAACTATCAACCATTCACTTCAAAGCAATAGGGTTGCTAGAAGTTTTGAATTCATAGATCATAGTTCAATTGTCGGTATTTCGGTTAGAAACAACACGAGGACCAAGAAAGAATGGTGATGGTAATAAGTATCACTTGTATCAAGAATTCTTAAGGGGTGATGAAATTCTCACGACATTATTGACACGAAAGATGGTAATACCCAAGGTAGAACATAACATAAGCTAGATAGCAAGGAACTCAAGGTACAACACAAAACATGAACACATTTTTATTAGAGGGAAGGCAAGAATGTTGTCGATGGTAACACAACTCATCAAGGGGCAAGGACGATATTTCCCATCATGAATTCGATTCATATCTTGGAAGAAGTCAAAATATTGATGATGATCACAACAAATTTTGTCGAGAGGTTCCATGAAGATGTAATCGATCAACGACGAGATCAAGCAAAAGGAATGATGGAGCGAAAGGTTATTGGAACCACTGATACAACATAAACTCAGAATCAAGATTGCTGTTCAAGGCGAAACAATATGACGAGGAAGATCGACGTAAGATTAGCTCGTCATCAAAAATTGAGCTCTGGAAAGGACCAGGTAGCACAGTTAAAATTAGCACGATAATGATGCAGCCAATCAGGCTAGGAATGACGTGATGGAGTATTAAACTTCCCAACAACAAAGTACTTGGAGTACTAAATCACAGTGTTGATTCGATTCACTATTCGGTGTTCTCGGTTGACGACAACCCAGAACCCGTGGAGTGACTAAGACAGGGAAAATGTACTACTTCACCAGAAATTCATAAGATGTAGTGCAATCGAGTGATATCCTCGAGATACCAGGGGGTAATACTCGAAGGTAGATCAAAATACAGGTTGGTCAGGCATATTGATCTGCAGAAGGCAAGTACTTTAACTCGTCCTTGAAATGGGATCAAAGAAGGACAATATGGTCGGAACCACGATTGCAAAAGACCAAATCCCAGATATAAGATGAACTTATACCAAGGGGACAATTAATTTTAAGAGAAGGTTCCATGATAAGATCTACATCATGTCCATGGGCATGAACACAAAGTTCAAGGTCAACTCCCACTTCTCCATTGCATAACCTTTCATTCACTACTCTGTTAAAAAATATTTGAATGTGAAGCACTACCTGGTGAATTACCAGAGGAGTAAGCCCCGTGAAAACTATCGGGTTCACACAGATTAGGGAAGGTATAGGTTCAACCCATCGGGGCATCTTAGGAACATATACCACAAACTTCAGGAGTAAAAAACTCAAGCTCGGAAGCAGAGCATGGTTGACCAAAGCAGGGGATAAAATTTACCAAAGGCATCACGTATCAGGGGAAGAACTCAAGGTTTTGAGAATATGTAGGAATGGTCGGATAATAATCCACCAAAGGATCTGGCGGACCGCATCGAAGCGGTTGTGAGTATCGGCACTCAATCAGAGGAAGAAAAGAATGCAAGCGCATCAGTTTATGGAAATATCTGAATAATTTGATACTTGAATCTAAAGGAATTATGATTCCCAAAACGGGGGATCAGAAGCAGACGCTCTGATCAAGGATGGATAAGTTGAATAGACTTAGGGGCACAATTCGATGGCAATTAGATTGGTGAGAACCAGCTCATATCCGAAATGGCGTCTGAGCTGGAAGAATGAATTCTAGTTTGACTGATGATTGTGAGCATTCACAAATATTTCGAATCAAAGGCTCAAAATGACGATGACAAAGGATGCTCATGAATATTGCTAGACATATGGAATTAACCATAATGCAGGCAGGCAAGACTTTCCAAAGCAATAGGTTGCAAAGGATTCTCGGAAGGTCGAATAGCATTTCGGGGTATTTTGTGAAACACATGAATAATTAGGAATGAAAAAATCCTCGATAAGTGTGAGGAATTACTCGTAGGGGTATTCATGCGGCAAAGAACTGCAAGGTAGTGGCACAATGGATACTCGGAATATAGGAAAAATGTTTCGGGGCATCTTGTAATAACAAGAGCAACAAAGAATGATTGTATGAATTGCAAGTGTATGTAGTTATCCAGAGGGACTTACTGGTGGTAGGGAATTGCAAAAGGCGATGGGCACAAAGTCACGAGAGAACATCGGAGAGTATCTTCAGAATATTCTGGTGAAGCAGGCGATCATATAGAAAGAAGGGGCTCTCCGAGAGGAAGTAGTTATGAGAACCTAGAGTTAGAGTTAGTAAAATCTTTAACCTGAATAGAAGAGAGATCAGAATCCCAGAGTAAAGGTGAGGAATAAAAGGTCCTAATACCACCCATTTGGATGTGGGCGCGTAAGCCACACAACAATGTTAGTAAAATATTTTTTCAAAGACTATACTCAACTTCGGCCAAGGAGTTGGAAAGGGGCTTCCTACAGGCAGTCGGCTCTGATACCAACTTGTGACGCCCCCGACTTAATCGTGCGATTATCATACATGCAAATGCGCATGATCAAGATCAGAGACTCGCGGGAAGATATCACAACACAACTCAAGACACAAATAAAATAATACAAGATTTATATTACAAGCTAGGGGCCTCGAGGGCTCAAATACAAACGAGTCAGCGGAAGCAACAATATCTGAGTAGAGACATAAGGTAAACAAGTCTGCCTTAAGAAGGCTAGCAAAAACAACAACAACGATCGACAAGGCTGCTACTTCTTGAGCTTGCGTTGGTTTTTCCCTTAAGAGGAAAGGGTGATGTAGAAAAGTAGAGATAAGTATTTCCCTCAGTTGAGAACCAAGGTATCAATCCAGTAGGAGGAACACACAAGTCACCAATGGTTGCACCTACACAAACAAACAAATACTTGCGCCCAACGCGATAAAGGGGTTGTCAATCCCTTCATGGTTACTTGCAAGGATGAGATCTGATAGAGATAGGTATAAAAGATAAATAGAGGTGCAAAATAAAGTAAAGGTAAATAAATTGCAGCAAGGTATTTTTGGGTTTTTGGTTTTGTAGATCTGAAAATAATATGATAAAAGATAGACCCGGGGGCCATAGTTTTCACTAGAGGCTTCTCTCTTGAAAGAACACATACGGTGGGTAAACAAATTACTGTTGAGCAATTGATAGAAAAGCGCGAAGTTATGACGATATCTAAGGCAATGATCATGAATATAGGCATCACATTCGTGACAAGTAGACCGACTCCTGCCTGCATCTACTACTATTACTCCGCACATCGACCGCTATCCAACATGCATCTAGTGTATTAAGTTAACAAGAACGCAGTAACGCCTTAAGCAAGATGACATGATGTAGAGGGATATATCCAATCAATATGAATAAACCCCACCTTTTTATCCTTAATGGCAACAATACAAATACGTGTCATGCCCCCTTCTGTCAGTGAGAATAAGCACCGCAAGATTGAACCCATTACAAAGCACCTCTCCCATTGCAAGAAAAATCAATCTAGTTGGCCAAACCAAATCAATAGATCGGAGAGAAATACAAAGCTATCTTAATCATGCATAAAAGAGTTCAGAGAATACTAAAATAATATTCATAGATAATCTGATCATAAATCAAAAATTCATCGGATCTCAACAAACGCACCGCAAAAGAAGATTACATCGAATAGTTCTCCAAGAACATCGAGGAGAACATTGTATTGAAGATCAAAGAGGTAGAATAAGCCATCTAGCTACTAGCTATGGACCCATAGGTCTGTGGTAAACTACTCACACATCATCGGAAGGGCAGCAAGGTTGATGTAGAAGCGCTCCATGGTCGAATCCCCCTCCGGCAAAGTACCGGAAAAGGTCCCTAGATGGGATCTCACGAAGACATAAACTTGCAGCGGTGGAAAAGTAGTTTTGGTGTGCCCTCTGGTATACGAGGAATACTTGGGTATTTATAGAACAAAGATTAGGGTTAGAGGAGCATCAGGGGGCCCACAAGCCTGGGGGGCGCCCCCCGCTAGGGTGCGCCCTCCAAGCTTGTCGCCAACTGGTGGCCCCTCTGACCTCCTCCCGAAGGTTCCTGGGTGTCTTCTGGTCCAAGAAATATCCTCAAAAAGTTTCGTTCCATTTGGACTCTGTTTGGTATTGATTTTATGTAAAAGACAAAAACAAGGAAAAAACAGGAACTGGCACTAGGTTAATAGGTTAGTCCCAAAAAATGATATAAAATAGCATAATAATGCATATAAAACATCCAAGATGGATAATATAATAGCATGGAAAAATAAAAATTATAGATGCGTTGGAGACGTATCAAGCATCCCCAAGCTTAACTCCTGCTCGTCCTCGAGTAGGTAGATGATAAAAATAGAATTTTTGATGTGGAATGCTACCTAACATGTTTATCATGTAATCCTTCTTAATGTGGCATGAATATTCAGATCCATAAGATTCAAAAAAAGTTCAATATTGACATAAAAACAATAATACTTCAAGCATACTAAAAAGCAATCATGTCTTCTCAAAATATCATGGCTAAAGAAAGTTATCCCTACAAAATCATATAATCTTGTCATGCTCTATCTTCTTAACACAAAGTATTTGTCATGCACAACCCTGATGACAAGCCAAGCAATTGGTTCATACTTTTTAATGCGCTTAAGTTTTTTCAACTCTCACGCAATACATGAGCGTGAACCTTGGATATAGCACTATGGGTGGAATAGAATATGATGGTGGAGGTTGTGTGGAGAAGACAAAAAAGGAGAAAGTCTCACATTGACGAGGCTAATCAACAGGCTACGGAGATGCCCATCAATTGATGTCAATGCAAGGAGTAGGGATTGCCATGCAATTGATGCACTAGAGCTATAAGTGTATGAAAGCTCAAAAGAAAACTAAGTAGGTGTGCATCCAACTTGCTTGCTCACGAAGACCTAGGGCATTTGAGGAAGCCCATCATTGGAATATACAACCCAAGTTCTATAATGAAAAATTCCCACTAGTAATATATGAAAGTTACAAAATAGGAGACTCTCTATCATGAAGAACATGGTGGTACTTTGAGGCACAAGTGTGGAAAAGGATAGTAACATTGTCCCTTCTCTCTTTATCTCACATTTTTTATTTTTTTCTCTTTTTTTATTTTGTGCTCTTTGGCCTCCTTTTTTTATTTTGGGCTCTTTGACCTCTTTTTTATTTAAGTCCGGAGTCTCATCCCGACTTGTGGGGGAATCATAGTCTCCATCATCCTTTCCTCACATGGGACAATGCTCTAATAATGATGATCATCACACTTTTATTTACTTACAACTCAAGAATTACAACTCGATACTAGAACAAAAATATGACTCTATATGAATGCCTCCGGCGTGTACCGGGATGTGCAATGATCTAGCGTGACATGTATAAAAAATATGAACGGTGGCCAAGACACAAATACTATGTCAACTATATGATCATGCAAAGCAATATGACAATGATGGTATGTGTCATAATAAAATGGAACGGTGGAAGTTGCATGGCAATATATCTCGGAATGGCTATGAAAATGCCATAATAGGTAGGTATGGTGGCTGTTTTGAGGAAGATATAAGGTGGCTTATGTGTGAAAGAGCGTATCATATCACGGGGTTTGGATGCACCGGGGAAGTTTGCACCACAACTCAAGGTGAGTAAGGGCAATGCACGGTACCGAAGAGGCTACCAAAATGCGGAAGGGTGAGAGTGCGTATAATCCATGGACTCAACATTAGTCATAAAGAACTCACATACTTATTGCAAAAGTTTATTAGCCCTCGAAGCAAAGTACTACTACGCATGCTCTTAGGGGGATAGATTGGTAGGAAAAGACCATCGCTCGTCCCCGACCGCCACTCATAAGGAAGACAATAAAAAATAAATCATGCTCCAATTTCATAGCATAACGAGAGACCATATGTGCATGCTTCGGGAATCACAAACCTTAACACAAATATTCTTACTAAACCACAATTACTCACTAGCATGACTTTAATATCTCAAAACAAATGCAAGGAATCAAACTTCTCATATATTCAATGATCTTCATGAAAGTTTTTATTATATCCCTCTTGAATACCCATCATATTAGGACTAAATTCATAACCTAAGAAAATTACCATACTATTTATAAGACTCTAAAAATAATATAAGTGAAGCATGAGAGTTCATCAATTTCTTCAAAATATAATCATCGCCGTGCTCTAAAAGATATAAGTGAAGCACTAGAGCAACTACCTAGCTCAAAAAATATAAGTGAAGCACATAGAGTATTCTAATAAATTCACGATTGATGTGTGTCCCTCTCAAAAGGTGTGTAAAGCAAGGATGATTGTGGCAAACTAAAAGGAAAATATTCATATAATACAAGATGCTCCAAGCAAAACACATATCATGTAGTGAATAAAAATATAGCCTCAAGTAATTTACTGATAGATTGAAGACAAAAGAGGGGATGCCATCCGGGGCATCCCCAAGCTTAGATGCTTTTTTGTCCTTGAATATTACCTTGGGGTGCCATGGGTATCCCCAAGCTTAGGCTCTTGCCACTCCTTATTCCGTAGTTCATCGAAGCTTTACCCAAAACTTGAAAACTTCACAACACAAAACTCAACAGAAAACTCATGAGATCAGTTAGTATAATAAAAAAAAATCTCCACTTTTAGGTACTATTGTAAACTCATTCCAATTTTATATCTGCATTATATCTACTGTATTCTAACTTTACCATGGCTCATACCCCCCGATACTACCCATAGATCCATCAAAACAAGCAAACAACACAATGAAAAGAGAATCTATCAAAAACAGAATAGTTTGTAAAGACCCGAATTAAATCATACTTTTGTAGCTCCAAAAATTCCGAAAAATTAGGAAAACGTAGGTAATCTATATATTAATCTTGTGTAAAAAAAATCAGAATTTTTTCATGTTCCAGAAAATTTTAAAAATTCTACTACTGGACACAAAAGTTTCTGTTTTTTCTCTGAATCAAATCAACAATCTTCCAAATCATCCCAAAGGTCTTACTTGGCACAAACACTAATTAAAATACTAAAACACAATCATAACAGAAGTATAATGGTATGAACACATAAAAATAGAAAATAAAAATATTGGGTTGTCTCCCAACAAGCGCTTTTCTTTAAAGCCTTTTAGCTAGGCATTAATAATTTTAATGATGCTCGCATGAAAGACAAGAATTGAAGCACAAAAAAAGCATCATATAATATGTGAAAGTCAAATTTAAGTCTAACATACTCCCTCCGTCCTGAAATTCTTGTCGCACTGGCTTTTTTGGAATTTAGTCCTCAGTGTTTCCCTGACCAAACCCGCGGTCCTCTCTCCTTCCTCACTGTCCTCTCCGACGACGGGCGATGCCCCACGCCGATTTGCTCGCCCCTCCCTCCCCACGCCCCACGGCACCTTGCTCCCTCCCCCGCCCCCGCCGTCCCAAGCCGCCGCCTCCTTGCTTCCCCCATGCCGCGTTGCCGCCGCCTTGTTCCCATCCGCCCACGGAGGAATCTGAAGGTTCGATTTTTGGAGACCATCGTCTGCAGTCCTCGGTCTCCTTCCACCTCTGCCCGTCTTAGACCACCTCATCTCCGTCGACCACGAAGCTGGAGGATGAGGGGAACACTTCTGATCGAGCACTGGGAAGCACGGGTGCCCCTTTTCCACTCCGCGGACGGCTACGCGCTCAAGGTGGAGGAGCTCACCGCCGAGCTCGCCGGAGTAAAAGAGGTACCCCTTTCCACTTCTCCTTCCATCTTGCAATTTCTTCTTCTTAATTTATGAACTTCAATTTGTTCACTGTGTATATGAAGGCTCAATGCTGCATTGCTGAAAACTGACAGTAAATTTTCATGTACTGAAGGCTAAATGCTGCATTGCTGAGTACTCTCTTCAAACCTTCCATCTTTCCATGGAGAAATTATTCAAAGGAATGGAGTCTCTCAATGCACTGCAATAATTGTGTCAGGATCATTCTGCCGCCCTCACCTAGCATTAGCAACTCTCAGGGTCACCTGGCCAGCCTAGTGAGTAGTGACACTGGTACGTCAACTGCCTCAAGCTACTTTTCTGTAGCTGCAATCTTATCACTCAAGCTTATTTTGCCCAGTTTTCTTGAGTCTGGAGTAGATAAATTCATTGTGCATATGAATGCTTACTTTAGATAAATTCATTGTGCAAAGCTACATTTCTGAATGTTGGGAATGTTGACAGAGTTTTGGTCAAAACATTAGAGGCTGAATGTTGACAGAGATTGGTCAAAACATTAGAGACAGAGTTATGTTGACAGAGTATTGAATATTGAAGTATACTGTCAACGAAAACTTCCCATCTGAATGTTCAACTATACTGTCTTTGATCTTCTCCAGGGATTGTTATTTGATCTTCAACTATACTGTCAATTATACTCTCAAAAGATTATAGATTTATGGTAATTATACTGAATGTTGAAGTATACTGTCAAGTATACTTGGATAGCCCAGATTTGGATACAGGAGTATGACACCATGAAAGCATGGAATGTGCATAGGCTAACTAAGTCTCAACAGATGCACAAGTTAAGTCTAGCTATACAAGAGTAGTAATTTACTGACAAGTATACTGTCAAAACATTACAGATTTACTGACATTGTTCAATGTACTCCTGTCAATAGAATCAAAACTGATTTATTACCTTTGCATATAAACTACTCCTAGTCTGAAACCAGTGCATAAAACCTGATTGGAGTAAATTTTAACTGAAGCTTAACTGGAGTACAATTGGATTTTAACTCCGGTCATACAATTGTATTTTACTGTATGTATCTTAACTGAATTTTAACCATATCTTGTTCCTTTCTTGCTTGCTTGCTTCTTTTGGTGTCGATTTTACTCAAGGTGAGCTAGATTTTCCACAAGGTGAGCTAGATTCCTGAGCATATATTTACACAGATGGCTCTTGACTTCCAATTGGAAGTTACTTTCTGTATGCGTATATATTGTCAATTTCTGTAATAGGATTTTGTTGTGAATTTCAGATTTTAGAAGAAGAGATTGGTGGTGTTAAAGGACATTTTGGACCAATCAATGCATGACATTTAATCCTGATGGGAGGAGGTTAGTTCATACTCTAACATTGTCTTTTGATTTCTTATGTTTGTATTTTGCCTCTAATCAAGATTAGCATTTAATCCTGGACATTTTAACAATCTGAGAACAACCACCCAGTCTAACTACCATTTTAATAAAAAGATCAAATGAATGAACCTAGCTAGTTGTATATACTCCTTGAAAGTAGCATATACATCAAATATCTGTGGACATCATGCATGCATGAAAATCTGGGAAGCTTTAGTTTGATGGCTATGTCTTGTCATAGCTGGGTGCTCTTGCTTCAAGCATGAAACACTGTGGTGTTTTTCTGAATTTATTTCCTGCACACCAATTGTTTGTCTCAACGTCTGTAGAGGTTATGCTTGTGCTACTGAATTTGAAATTGAACGGAATTACCATTTAGATGCACATTTGATAGCCTGCAGTTGGTTATTTTGGTTGTCCCAAACTCAAGATCAATGCAATCACCTACTGTTAGTTCCATTACTATTCCATTTCATAGCAGAAAAAGAGCATACTGTTTTTTGTTAAAGATAAACACCTCCTTCAGTGTTCACTGTCTAGAATGGTGGTATCTTAAAAATGTCAGAAATGTTGATGTCTAGGAGGAATTAGAGCAAATTCTGTTTGCCAGATGAGATTTGAGCACGAAGCTCCTTAACCCGAACTCCAAAGTGAACAAACATCCCAGCAATCCTATGCTACCAAGGACACTGAATAATCTCAAGTAAAGTTGGAAGCCATTGGATCTTTTTTTAACTGCAACTAGAAGGACATCTACTCCAAAATTATCAAGAGCATTCCCAGAAAATTATATGATGATTCTCTGGGTATAAAATTAGAAAATCTTGTCTGATTTTGATCTGCTCCAAAATTAACAGTGAATTTGATAGAATTTACTCCCTTCAGAGTGTAGAGGAGCAGCACGGGCACGGGAGAAGCACGGGAGACAGCAGAGCTCCACCGGCAGGAGCTCGAGGAGAAGAAGCAGCCAGAGCTCGAGGAGAAGTAGCAACCGGAGCTTGAGGACACATGGGAGAGCAGCTTTGGCTGGCGGCGGCAGAGCAGTTCTAGGCGGCAGCACAGGTCTGGGCGGCGGGAGGGAATCGAGGTGGAGCCAGAGCAGTTCTGGGCGGCGGCGGCGCCCTTAGGGAATCGCGGCTGGCCGGCGCCGGCCCCTGGCGACGTGCGGGCGACGAGCGGAGGAAGAAGAAGACGGGACGGAGGGGTCTGTTTGAGAATTTCGGGACGGAGGGAGTACTTCCTATGCATAGGAATTTTATAAGCAAACAAATTATCAAAACAAGCAAAAACTAGCGTATGAAAGGAAGAAGAATAAAACACTAACAATCTCAACATGAAGAGAGGTAAATTAGTAACATGAAAATTTCTACAACCATATTTCCCTCTCTCATAATAGTTGCATGTGGGATCATATTCAAATTCAACAATATAGCTATCACATAACATATTTTCTAATTGTTCCACATGCATGCAAAGTTGACACCTTCCAAAATAGTGGGATTATCATAAAATAAAGTCATGACTTCTCCAAGCCTGCTTTTATCGAAAATTTCATAAGATTGATCAATCTCCAAAGTAGTGGGATCATTATTACCTAAAGTTGACATTCTTTCAAACCCACTTTCAATATTATCGCAAACATATTCATCATGAGGCTTAAATAAATTTTCAAGATCATAAGAAGCATTATCACCCCAATCATGATCATTGCAATAAGTAGTGGACATAGCAAAACTAGCATCCCCAAGCTTGGGGTTTTGCATATTATCAGCACAATTGACATTAATAGAATTTATAATAACATCATCGCAATCATGCTTTTCATTCAAGGAGCTATCGTGAATTACTTTATAAATTTATTCTTTTAGCACTTCATCACAATTTTCTGATTCACGAATTTCAAGCAAAACTTCATAAAGATAATCTAGTGCACTCAACTCACTAGCAATTGGTTCATAATAATTGGATTTTTTTAAAAAGATTAGCAAGTGGATGAGGATCCATAAGCTTTTTGTTTTCTTATTTTCAATAAACATACAATTGTGCCAAGCGAACAAGCAAACAAACCAAGTAAGACATAAAGGGAAACGAAAAGAAGGCAAGTATTTTTGTATTTTTTCTGAAAATGTTTTAGAAGTGGAGGAAAGCGAGAGGCAAATGGCGAATAATGTAAATGCAAGAGATGAGAGTTTATGATGGGTACTTGGTAGGCTTGATGTAGATCCTCCCCGGCAGCGGCTCCAGAAATTCTTCCTGCTACTTCTTGAGCTTGTGTTGGTTTTCCCTTGAAGAGGAAAGGGTGATGCAGCAAAGTAGAGATAAGTATTTCCCTCAGTTCAGAACCAAGGTATCAATCCAGTAGGAGGAACACACAAGTCACCAATGGTTGCACCTACACAAACAAACAAATACTTGCACCCTACACGATAAAGGGGTTGTTAATCCCTTCACGGTTACTTGCAAGGATGAGATCTGATAGAGATAGGTATAAGAGATAAATAAAAGTGCCAAATAAAGTAAAGGTAAATAAATTGCAACAAGGTATTTTTCGGTTTTCGGTTTTGTAGATCTGAAAATAATATGATACAAGATAGACCCGGGGGCCATAGTTTTCACTAGAGGCTGCTCTCTTGAAAGAACGCATTCGGTGGGTAAACAAATTACTGATGATCAATTGATAGAAAAGCGCAAAGTTATGATGATATCTAAGGCAATGGTCATGAATATAGGCATCATGTCCGTGACAAGTAGACCGACTCCTACCTGCATCTACTACTATTACTCCACATATCGACCGCTATCCAGCATGCATCTAGTGTATTAAGTTAACAAGAATGGAGTAACGCCTTAAGCAAGATGACATGATGTAGAGGGATAGATCCAATCAATATGAATAAACCCCACATTTTTATCCTTAATGGCAACAATACAAATACGTGTCATGTCCCCTTCTGTCACTGGGAATAAGCACCACAAGATTGAACCCATTACAAAGCACCTCTCCCATTTCAAGAAAAATCAATCTAGTTGGCCAAACCAAATCAATAGATCGGAGAGAAATACAAAGCTATCTTAATCATGCATAAAAGAGTTTAGAGAAGACTCAAATAATATTCATAGATAATATGATCATAAATCCACAATTCATCGGATCTCAACAAACACACCGCAAAAGAAGATTATATCGAATAGATCTCCAAGAACATCGAGGAGAACATTGTATTGAAGATCAAAGAGAGATAAGAAGCCATCTAGCTACTAGCTATGGACCCATATGTCTGTGGTAAACTACTCACACATCATCGGAAGGGCGGCAAGGTTGATGTAGAAGCGCTCCTTCGTCGAATCCCCCTCCGGCAGAGTACCGGAAAAGGTCCCCAGATGGGATCTCACGATGACAGAAAATTGCGGTGGCGAAAAAGTATTTTTGGTGTGCCCTCTGGTATACGGGGAATATTTGGGTATTTATAGAACAAAGATTAGGGTTAGAGGAGCATCAGGGGGCCCACAAGCCTGGGGGTGCCCCCCGCTAGGGCGTGCCCTCCGAGCTTGTCATCAACTGGTGGCCCCTCTGACTTCCTCCGAAGGTTCCTGGGTGTCTTCTGGTCCAAGAAAAATCCTCAAAAAATTTCGTTCCGTTTGGACTCCGATTGGTATTGATTTTCTATAAAAGACAAAAACAAGGAAAAAACTGCAACTGGCACTGGGCACTAGGTTAATAGGTTAGTCCCAAAAAAATGATATAAAATAGCATAATAATGCATATAAAACATCCAAGATGGATAATATAATAGCATGGAGCTATAAAAAAGTATAGGTACGTTGGAGACGTATCAAAGGCGCAGGCCTCCTGCCTGGGAGCCTCCTAACTACTCCTAGTCGTCGGTGGTCTCCACATAGTACTAGGCTCCGTTGGGGTAGCAGTAGTCATCGGCGGGATCAGCTGGCTCCTGGGTTCCGTCATCTGATCACATCAGTTGGGTAGAGGAGAAAAAGGGGTAGCAAAGCTACCATTAGTACTCATCCGAAGTAGTCGCAAGACTTACATCAGATCTATACTAAGTATACATCAGTATCAAAGGAATGTGGTTGTATCTTTGGACTAGACTACAGAAATGCTAGAATAGAGGGAAGACCTAGCCTATCAAAGACTAGCATCTTGCAGCAACAGAAGAGAGTAGAGTGTGACACCCCCGACTCAATCATGCACTAATCATACACGCAAACATGCACGATCAAGCACAGGGACTCACGGGAAGATATCACAACACAACTCTAACACAAATAAACGGAGATCCACAATATTACAGACCAGGGATCATGAAGATCCGAATACATAAGTCAGTCATACAAATATTATCTGAGTACAGACATAGTTAGACAAGTTTTGCCTTAAGAAGGCTAGCACAAACAATGACTCTAGATCGAAAGGCGTAGGCCTCCTGCCTGGGAGCCTCTGATCCTACTCCTGGCCGGCTGGCTCGGTCCAGTAGTAAGTGCCGTCTGGACCCTCCTGGTAGTAAGCTCCTGTGGTGGCATCTGGCTCCGGGGCTCCATCGTCTGATGTAACATCAAAGGTGGGGTATGGGGGAAAAAGAAGTAACAAAGCAACCGTGAGTACTCATCCGAAGTACTCAGCAAGCAAGGATCTACACTACATATGCAACATTATCAAAGGGGAAAGAGGCTGTATATGTGGACTGGGCTGCAGAAATGCCAAAATAGAGAGAAGGCCTAGTCCTATCGAAGACTAGCATCTTCAAACATCTTCACGTAGCCACCATCTCGCAGCATTAGAAGAGAGTAGAATAGCATTTTATTAAGAAAACGTGTTGAAGCAAGCCTAGAGATCCTTCCTCGACTCCCAGCGAGAAAGCGATCCCGAAGCTTCAATTAAGTAACAAGTATCCAGTTCAAGTAGTAGATCGGGATATACAAACTGAGCGTCCTTTACCGTAGGACCAGCTATCGATAGATCATTCATCCCTGCAGGGGTGCACTACTGTTACCCAACACGCTCGATCAACTCCAGTCGGACACACTTGCTGGGTAATGCCCGACCTCGGAAGTTCAACACGAAGCAGCGCCCTACCTAGGCTCAGCAGAGAGGTCAGCACGCCGGACTAACCTATGCACCCAGAGGTCTTGGGCCATCGCCCTGGGCACCCTGCGCGTTGCGAGACTGGCCGGGGTGCAGGCGCGACACTGAACTCGTCAGTGAAGTATCTAGCCCATTCCCGACAATCAGCCCGCACGGTGAACCGTGACATCTGAAGAGCTTTCGGGAGAAACGTACGACGTAGAGGGCCCCATAAACCATAATCCCGCGTGGTGGTAGTGCGTATAGGGCACGTCGACCCACTCAGATCAAACAGCCAAATCCAATAGGCTCATTTAGTAACACGCGGAGACAATCAGAGTTTCTGAAGCTCCGCCACAATATCACACTCGAGTGCCCTTCCGGCACACCCGACATCATAGATCCCCTATGGGTACCCATCAGGGTTGACCCGCCTGTAACAAAGGTCAAAGTAACCATGTGGTCATAGCATCAAGGGGGAAACCCGAGGAATCACCCTCGGTGAATTCCACTCGACGATATCATCAGGGTGAACGAATGAGGCATCACCCTCGAGGTTCACACTGAGGGGTTGCACGACAGAGTCGTATCAGAAGTGGAGAAGGAGGAATCAGCCTCGATGACCACGACCGAACAGCTACACTGCAGGGTGTTCATCAGGAGTGCGTTACAAGGTATCACCCTCAGCACTCGATAGTAACTATGCAGAGTCGTACAACTAAGGGGGTGAAGTGATGTGTCGGTCTCTGGTCGACGATCACATTGATCGAGTCATCGATGATCAAGCAGGGGCAACAAGGGTAAGGTGGTGGGGTCACTGATGGTTCACTACCAACCTATACTAAGCAGTTTAACATAGGCAGGTAAGGTAACAATAAACAGGTTACAAAAGCAGGCTATGCATCAGAATAGGAGCAAACATTAACAGTAGCAAAATCTAATGCAAGCAGGAGAAATGGAATGGGCGATATCTGGATGCTCAAGGGGGGGGGGGGCTTGCCTGGTTGCTTTGGCAAGAAAGAGGGATCGTCAACGGGCTGCTCGTCTGTAGCGTAGTCGTACCCGGCTGTAACATCGTCGGTCTCGGCGTCTATCGAGAGAGAAGGAGGGGGAGAGAAACAATAAATTCACGGCAAAAATGCAAACAATATGTATGACATGCCTAAATGCTATGCAGAGGTGTTCTACTGCCTAACTAAATGATTTAGTTAATTTAGGAATTTATCCGGATTTATTTAATTAAAGTTGGGCACTATTCATTTATTGAAATCGGTCTAAAAGTTCTATGTTCATCTAGCTAGGGGCATCTGACAGGAATACGGAGGGCGTATTCAGATTCGTATAGAAATTCTGAGCAACTTTCATATATAAAGTATTTTCATCGGAGTTACAGTTTATTTTATATGATTTTCTAAAGTTTTAATCATTTTCTAGAATTAATTAATTATTTTAAATCAACATTATCCAGAATAGTGTCTGATGACGTCAGCATGACATCACCATGATGTCAGCAGGTCAAACCCAGCTGACTAGGGTCAAACCTGACAGGTGGGTCCAGTGGGACCCACATGTCAGTGACTCAGCTAATTAATAGAGTTAGTTTAATTTTAATTTATCTAATTAGCAGATGGGGCCTAGCAGTCAGTGTGTGTTAATATAACTAATTAACTTAATTAATTAATTATCAGTTTATCTATTTATTTAAATTAGTTTAATTGGCGGGACCCACATGTCATAGACAGGGGCCAGCCCAGTCAGCAGTTGACCTGGTCAACAGGTCAACCGGGGCCCAGGGGTCAGTGGCACGAGGCGGGGCCCACCAAGGCCAGGTCAGCGATGGCCGGAGATGTGCCGGAGTTGGCTCCGGCGAGCCAAAACACGGCGGCGCGTGTCGGGATGGGTTCGGGTTTCGCGCACAGGGGGTCTCCGGGGGCGTGGCTAGGTGCGTTCGAATAGCGGGACGACGCCGCATCGAATGGCGGTGGTGCGAGGGGCCGCGGCGGCGGAGCTGATCGCTACGACGATGCCGGCGGCGAGGTTCTCGGGCGAGCTACGGGAACGGCGTTCCGGCGCACAAATGATCGAAAGAAGAGGCTAGGCGGGATCTACTCGGTGCGGTGAGCGCGATGGTGGTACGCGCGGGGCCATTTGGTCACCGTGGCTACGCCGGCGACGAGGTCAGGCGGCGGCGCATTCGGGCACCTCCAAAGCGACCACTACGGCGACGATATCGAGCAAAAAAGAGAGGGGGAAGGCGTCGACTGCTCACCGGGCCCTGTAGGTGTGCAATAGCGGGCTCGGGGAGGGCTCGAGGCGGCGAATCGGCGGCGACGATGCAGGTGACCGAAGGTGGAAGACGACAGCGTAGGGGACGATGCAGAGGCGAGCCTACTCGGGTGACTCGACGGGGAGGAAGAGAAGGTCGCGGCGATCCTTCCTGGCGCGGAGGCGAGGTGAAACGGTGGCGGTGGCCGCGCGGTTCAACGGAGGCCGACAATGGCGGCTTCGGGTGAAGTGGGGGAGCGAGGGAGAACGGGGAGAATGGTGGCTAGGGTTCGTCCGCGGTGTCGAAGGGGGCTCCTTGTAGGCGTACGCGGCGTGCGGCGTGCGGCGTCGAGCGGAGGCGAGGGGGGCCGGGTGCGCGCGTCTCGTGCGCTTTCGCCAGCGAGGGGGGGGGGGGATGAGCAGTAGGAAGGAGACGGCGTGGGATTGGGCTGGGCCGGCGCTGTAGCAAGCAGGCCCGAGTGCACAACAGCTTTTAGGCCTTTTTCTATTTTTCCTTTTCTCTGTTTCTATTTTCTTTTGTTTTCTGCTTTTGCAAAATTGTGTGGCCTCATATTTAGTTTTGTAAAATATGTGAACTAGTCACATAACTCCAGTGCAACACCTACTAATGCCATAAAATGGTTTTGAGTTCATACCTTTTCATTTGCAATTTTATAAAACTAAATGGGATTAAATATTGCTGTTTTGGCACTGTTGGAGGATGTTGGAGTCACTTAATTAATTTATTTACTGTTGGTTACAATTGCCTCTGGAATATTTGTCACCTAATGAACAATTTAGTTCTGTGTTTGAACAACTTTTATTTTCCACTTTAATTTTAATTTGAAGTTTGAATTAGGAGTTTGAATGCAATATGATGCAAATGATGATTTGGCACTGTTAATCATGCTGACCTGTCATTATCAAAAGTGATTACTGTGGCTAATGACATGGGGTGTTACATAGAGTAACATAACATAATAGTAGTAAGTATGTTGTAGTATCAACGGCCAAAGATCCTTCCTTGACTCCCTGTGAGAAAGCAATCCCGGAGCCATCATATCCATTTAGTGTCTCCAGTATCCAGTTCTAGTTGTATAGATCGAGATACAACTCCGAGCGTCCATTACCGTGGACACGGCTATTCGAAAAGATATACTTCCCTGCAGGGGTGCACCAACTTACCCAACACGCTCGATTAACTCCGGCCGGACACACTTTAACGGGTCATGCCCGGCCTCGGCTGATCAACACGCCGTAGTCCTACCTAGGCTCAACAGAGAGGCCAGCACGTCGGTGTACATACTAAATGTGAAGGGGTCATGGGCCAATAGTCCTTTGCAACATTGCACATTGCAAACGCGGCCTGGAGCAGACCCACCTCCTTATACAAGCAAATGTGGTTACCGTCCAACCGGGCGCGCACTGCTAAACCGCTGACGTCAGTGAGCTTTCAGAAGAATCGTACGAGGCAGAGTGCCCATACTTATTCCCGCGTGGTGGTTAGTGCAAAAAGACCAGAGGCCTACTCAGACCACATATCCAAACCCATTAGTGTCTTGGGAACGCACGGAGATGATCAATGATCCACGATATGTGGTCCCGTTGCCCCGTCTCACGAACTTACGACAAGGGCGAAGAATGCCCGGCCGTGCCGCGTAATTATCTCGCAGGTACCCTCCAGGTCAACCCGACTCCATATCACTCACGGGTACCCTCACAGTCAACCCGACTTCACATTTCTCGCGGGTACCCCTCAGGGCCGACCCGAATTCAACATGGTTCTGGGGTAAAGTCAAAGTAACCGTGTGTCCATAATATCAAGGGGGAATCCGAGGAATCACCCTTGATGGATTCCTACTCGATGGTCCATAACATCAAGGGGGAATCTGAGAATCACCCTCAAAGGATTCCTACTCGATGTAATAGTCAAGGTGACCTTGGAGGAATCACCCTCGAAGGGTTCACACTTGAGGTGTTGCACGACAGAGTCGTCATTGGGAGTGGTGAAGAAGGAATCACCCTTCGTAATCCATGACCGATTAGCTACACTATAGAGATATCATCAGGAGTGTGTTACGAGGTATCACCCTTGGCACTCGATAGTACCTCTGCAGAGTCGTACAACTAAGGGGGTGTGCGGTGATGTGTCGGTCTATGCACATCAATCACGTTGATCGAGTCATCTGGTAACAAAGCAGGGGAAGCAGGGACAAGGTGAGGGGTCACTGATGGATCACCAACCAACCTATACTAAGCATATAGGATATCATGTAAGGTAACAATAGCAGGTTACAAAAGCAAGCTATGCATCAGAATAGGAACAGACGAACAACAATAGCAAAATCTAATGCAAGCATGAGAGAGAAGGAATGGGCGATATAGAATGATCAAGAAGGGTTTGCTTGTCTGGAAGCTCTGCCGCAAGTGGCTGGACGTCAGGGGCGTAGTCATACATGGGAGCAGTGTCAGTATCGGTATCTACCGGAGAGAAGAGGCGGAAAGAAACAATAAATATAAAGCAAACAAATGCACCATGATGCATGACATGGCAAAAAGCAGTGCTAGGGGTGACCTAACGCAGTGCTACATGTTACAGACGAAGCGGGAAAACATCTGGGAATGTTTTCCCGGCATTTCGCAGTTTTTGGACAAATGAAACAGAGGGGAAGGATCCATGTTCATCATGTTAGAGGTATGTGACAGATGAGTAGATAGCATATTCGGATCCATCATATTTTTCTGAGCAACTTTCATATGCAAATTATTTTCATCCGAATTACGGTTTATTTTGTATGAATATTCAAAGATTTAAACATTTTCTGGAATTTAAATTAATTCGAAAAATGATAAATTGCTACGGGTACACAGAAGTGTACCCAGCGGGGTGCACTAAGAGGCTGATAGAGTGGGCCCAGTTAACCTGGTCAACAGCCTAGTCAGCAGTCAACAGGGTTAACAGTTGACTAGTCAAATGACAGGTGGGGTCCAGCTGTCATGGACACAGGGGCAATTAAATTATCTAATTGAGTTTAACTAATTTCGTTAGCTTATTCAGCAGAGGCGGGCCCCGTAGTCAGTGACACACAGGTTAAATTAAATCAACAGTAATTAAATCCGGGGTTTATTATGGGTGGGGCCGTTTGGCAGTGACCCAGGGCGCAATTAGCAGCTAATTAAGGACGCCACATCAGCATTAATCGGTGACTAACCGCCGGTGCTAAACAGGAGCGGCGGAGCTCGCTGCCCGGGCGATTCCGGCGTCGAGGGGATGAGCGGGTGGCGCTGTTGGGAAGCTGGCGTCGCCACCCATTGGATGGTGGCGGCGATTGGTGCGGGGGTGGTCGAGATCAAGGAGCATGTCGATGTCTGACCGCAACGGCGGCAAGAGCTCGACGAAGGCGAGGCTGCGGCTCAAGCGCGAGCAACGCAGGAGGGGCGTGAGCGGCAGCGAGCGGTCGAGCATGCGCGCTGGAGTGCGTTGATGCGCGTGAGCAGGGAAGACGGGCACGGGCGCGCGCGGGTGACAGGAGCGCAGCGGCGACACGGCCATGCGTGGTCTGGCGCATGCTTGGGGCGCGTCCAGGGCGGCTTCGGCGAGCATTGGCGGGACGCGGGCACGCGCAGGGTGAGTGCGAGGGAGCGCAAGCGCGGGCGCGAGCGCCGGCCAGGGCGGATGGCGGCTTCGGTCTCCATGGGGATGACGGCTAGAGGTCATGCACGAGGAGAGGGATAGGGGGAATGTAGGAGATCTCACGGCGCTGCCAATGGCGACCTCGAGGAAGATAGGGGAGCTCGGGGTGGCGCGGATCGAATGGTGGTGTCGCGTTGGCCAGAGGTTGAAGAAGACGACCAACAACTCGATGCAGTGGAGCCAGGCTCGAATGAAGGGTAGCAGGCGATGCATCTGAGCACGGCGGGGTAGCTAGACAGGCTGGTTAGGCGAGGGGAGGCAGGTGGCTATGCAGGGCAAGCAAGCAGCGGCGACGGCAGTGGGTGCCATGGCAGAGGAGGAAGCAGCAGTGCGCAGGGAGGGGGAAAAGATCTTGGCGCTGTCCAAGGGGTTGATGCTGGCGCCCTTATCCATCCTCGATCGCCTGTAGCGGCGCGGGTGGCTAGGTGGCTCGACGGGGACGGCGAACCAGTTCGGTCGAGCACGATATCCGTCCAACATCGAGAGATGGGCGAAAGGCTGGCACGGGCTGGGTCGTGTGCATTGTGGCTGTGTAGAGCCCAGTGACACAGTAGTTTTCAGTCTTTTCCTTTTTCTTTTTCTGTATTTGGTTTCCTCTCACTTTTGCATTTCATTTTCTTTCCAGATGATTTTCTTTTACGCATGGAACTTGGCACATAAATATTATGCAATACCCTGGAGTGGCTCAGAAAGTTTGAGGTCAAAAGGAAAAGTATAAATATTTTTTTTGAACACAGTACAGACGCAAGCGCTTATATACACGCGCATACACTCATCTCTATGAACGCACACACGCACATCCTACCCCTATGAGCACCTCCGAAAGACTGAGCCAGCATATCATCTTGAAATTTACGAAGTCACCGTAGGCACCTTGTCGTCGACGGGAACGTCTCCTCCCACTGAATGCACATCGCCGGAAATCCTGAAATAAATCCAGGAATAAATGCGAACACCAGGACTTGAACCCTGGTGGGCTGGGGATACCACAGTCTCTCTAACCATCCAACCACAGGTTGGTTCGTAGAAAAGTATAAATATTTGTTTATTTTGCAAAGGCTATTTTATTTGTTGTTGGACCTCTTTATAAATTCCTAGGGATTAATTGGTGGGTCAAATAATGTTGGGTTCAACATGACAATGATCAGGCAAAATTATAGAATATTGTGAACATTTTAGATTTACTGTTAGGAGAAATAATTTATTTGACTTTATTTTAAATTTGAAATTGGCTTTAATTTTTATCAAGTGGCAATTTAGCTTAGTTAAACTTGATGACATGGCACCATTAGTGTGAGGTCACTGTATCATGACCCTGGGGGTATTACAAATCTCCTCCACTACAAGAAATCTCGTCCTGAGATTTAAGAGGTGGAGTAAGGGGGAAAGTTCTGGTTACGAAATTCTAACAAGTCTTCTCGGTCTTGGTTGCTCTTATCAAAGAGTTCTCTCCATGATGTTTATCCCTCCATTCCTCTGCTTCTGTGCGTTGGGACAAAGTTGTCATCCTTTCTTCGGGAACTCCAATGTTCTTACGAATAGGATAGAAGGGGAAAGCTATAAGGATGAATGTCTGGAAGGATTGACATCCGGTAATTACCTTAGGGAAGGAGATTTTAGTAGCACCAGGAAACATATTGCGAGTGATATAAGGAGGTTCAACAAGTTTAACCAGGTAGGCATCCAGCTGATGCCTAGAACAGGTGATGAAGGGATTCAAAGCAATGAAGAATAATGTTGCATATGATACCAGAATGAAACATGGTAAGGAAATTAGCTCGTGAATTACATACGAAGCCAAGTACGAAGGATACTTCGGAATCAAGGTTGTATAGGCGAGTCAGGTTTTGATCCTATGGAACTGTGGGTTATGGTCCCACCATGTGGTTTAAAAGTAGGAAGGGCAGTGATTTTTTGCGCAGTAATGATAGCAAGACATGTCAGAGGTGAGCTTGTCGGCTTTGTCGGTAACAGCGTCAGTACCAAGGGCGGGGAACAAAGAGAGCCATGTTCCTGCTCGTTAAGACGAGGCGGACCAATAGGCAAAGCTCTCGTCCATCGGGGTTACCGGAATGTTATCAACTATAGTAACAAAGTCTTACTGACAGAGTTGTACACCTGAGGTGTTGACCTAAGCAGGGAATTATCACTGCTCAGATAAGCTAGATTACAAGAAAGGTTAAACAAAACAATGGAAAGGAAAATGCGATTATACACAAGTATTAAGAGTATATCTTTTCCCAGGGAAGGCAGAGCAAGATATACATGATAGGACTCCAAGTATGTAACCATTTAGACAAGGGGAAAGGAATTTATGATGTTTACCCATAGAGCGGTGGTTGGATGATTGATCAAGAGACATTTAGCATTGCGCTTCCAATGTTCCTTTTGATGATCGAAATACCACAGTCATGCTTCGAGGTAGCAATGATATTGTGTTTCGAGTAAAGGTTGGAGTTTGGATAGACAAAGGATCCTTCAGGAACAATGTCTAGAATAAGTCTTACAATTTCCTCATGGAAGAATGGCTAACCTTGCTAAAGAAGGTATTATAACAATAGGTTCCCCGGCCAGGTGTGCTAGACACGATATCTACTTACCGGGCTACATAAAGACCAATGTTATAATTCTTGGAAAAATGTCCCAACCATCATATCTCCCCGAGATTCAGATCTGATTGGTGTCAATATACCTCAGACTCAGGATGCCTGAGAAGGAAAAGGGTGTAACAAAAATTGACAAGTTGACGTTGCAAGATTCTCAGGAAATGAGGTACGGAAGCAAGCTCCAAAACAAGATTTCATCATAAACCATGGAGGAAATGAGGAGGTGGCTGATGGGCTTAGCGACAATCCATCGAGATTTCCAAAAAGATGGGTTTCCACAATTATGTGAACAAGGTATTAGCATTGGGAATACCACATGATATAATGATGTATGCTCGAGGAAAACCTCCACAATTAAACAGTGAAAGAAAGTGCACCTGGAAATATGGATGAAGTAGGACGATCAATGTTAGAATGGTGATTCAATAACCAAAAGACCTAGAATGAAACTATCAACCATTCACTTCAAAGCAATAGGGTTGCTAGAAGTTTTGAATTAACGGATCATTGTTCAATTGCCGGTATTTCAGTTAGAAACAACACGGGGACCAAGAAAAGAATGGTGATGGTAATAAGGGCTTGTTCTGATCTCCTCCCACTCCATACTTCTAAAAAATTCTGCCCGAAGCCAGCCCGAATGGATTAGCTTCACGAAGCTGAAATCCTGGAAGCCATGATGGGCTGTAGTTCATTTTTTTGAAGTGACCGATTCCCAGCTTCCCGTTTTTGTGAATCTGAAGCTGCTCGTTATTTACGGCCGAATTGCCACCTCCAAGAAAATGTTTCGCTCAACTCCCCCTCGCTCGATCCCGCAGGTCAACCCACTTTCCCACAACTCCCTCCCCTCGTTTCTCCTCTGTAGCCCTATCGCCGCCGTTGCCGCCGCCACGCCTGGCAGCCCTCATCGCCGGCCAAATCATTGACTCAGACTACAGATCCGTCCGCCCCAGTCAATTTCCCACTGGATACCATTGTCGTCGTCTATCGCGCCTAGTGCAAGGAGCTGCGACCCCATGGCTCGGAGGAGCTGGCCCCAACGCCATTGTGATGGCTCATATCCGCGTCAGTATTTCCCCAAAGAGGAAGGGATGATGCAGTACATCTTCGGTAGGTATTTCCCTCAGTTTTGAAACCAAGGTTATCGAACAGTAGGAGAACCAAGCAACACTATGTAAATGGTACCTGCACACAAAGAACAAATACTTGCAACCCGACGCATAAGAGGGGTTGTCAATCCCTCTCGGGTAAAAGATAGATTGTTTTGTATGATTTTGGATAAATAGATCTCGTAATAAAACAAAATAAAATAAATAAAGAAAAAGTGCAGCAAGGTATTTTTGGGTTTTTAGAATAATAGATCTAAAAACAAAAGCAAATAAAAATAGATCTCAAGGCAAATATGATAAAGAATAGACCTGGGGGCCGTAGATTTCACTAGTGGCTTCTCTCGAGAAAAATAGCATATGGCGGTTAAACAAATTACTGTTGGGCAATTGATAGAACTTCAAATAATTATGATGATATCCAGGCAATGATCATTGCATAGGCATCACGTCCAAGATTAGTAGACCGACTCCTGCCTGCATCTACTACTATTACTCCACACATTGACCGCTATCCAGCATGCATCTAGTGTATTAAGTTCATGGAAAAACGGAGTAATGCAATAAGAATGATGACATGATGTAGACAAGATCTATTCATGTAGGAATAGACCCCATCATGTTATCCTTAATAGCAACGATCAATACGTTTCTTGCTGCCCCTTCTGTCACTCACTACTGGAATCAGAGGATTTGCCATCAGCCACTTCTTTGGCGTCTGCTAGCTGACGGCAAAGGAGGTCTTTGCTGTCTGCTTACAAAAAATAGACGGCAAAGAACTGGCTGATGGCAAAGATGCAATTTGCCATCAGCCATTTCTTTGCTGTCTGCTAGCTGACGGCAAAGAATCTGTGCCGTCCGCTAGCAAACGGCAAAGAGATGGGTGGGGTCCATTTTAGGGCAGCGCTGTAACGGCCCACCCCCCACCTCTTTGCCGTCTGCTAGTAGACGGCAAAGAAGCTCTGCCGTCCGCTAGAAGACGGCAAAGACCATGCCCCATCCAAACTAATGGTCACCCCCTCTAACTCTCTCCCCGGCCCCACCCCCCCCCTCTCTCTCCCCTCTCTGTCCGCCCACCCGCGCCCGCAACGCCGCTCGCACCGCCGCCCCACCGCGCCCTAGGCCCGCACCTTCACCCCTCCATCACCGTCGCAATTCGCCCTCATCCAACCCCACCCCTCCTCCCCTTCTCCATTTCTCCCCATTCTCCCCCTTCCTCCCCGTACACTTCCTTCCTCCCCGACTCCACCCCCCCTCCTGCCCTGCATCCCCATCGCCCCACCCGCCCCCCCTTCGCGCCTTCGCCTCCCGCGCCCGCCTGCTCCCTGGACTCCTCCTCCACCGGGCCCCCCCTCCTCCACCTTGCGCTCCCGCCGCCCCTTCTCTCCCGTCCTCCCCCTGCGCCCCGACCTCCTCCACCCTGTCCTCCCCCTCCTCCCCCTGCCCGCCCCATCACGCCCCCGCCTCCTCGCCCCCTACCCTCCTCCACTCCCCCTTCCCCCCCCCTCCCCACCCCTCCCCCTCCCCTGCGGTGAGCTCCTCAACCTCTTTTTTCTGTTTTTTTAGTTTTAGGTTTATGTTTAGTTAGATTTAGATTTAGTTTTAGTTTTAGTTTTAGGTTTAGTTTAGTTTTAGTTTAGTTCTGGAACAAAAAGAAAAAAGAATTTACAAAAGAACGCGAATAAAGAAAGAAGATAGACGAGACAGAAGAACGCCGCCGCAGAAGCCGGCAGACGACGCCTCCTCCTACGAAGACAGACCAACGCTGCGGCGGCTTCTTCTTCGGGCGGAGCCTCCGCAT